>JAULUF010000035.1:1677500-1822500 GCA_031834385.1 Semotilus atromaculatus
GATGAAATGGGTCATTATAACCATTTATCATTTCACTTTAAAATGATCATTAACTACATTAAATATACACTTACATTTATTAGACCGTTGGTTGTTTGATATTTAACATTACATTAACATAGAGATCAATCATTCACAACTATTTTTTTTTATTCTCAAGATTAGATTTAACAGAAATCACAAAACCTAATATAATCAATGTTGCATTTGGCTTCATTTGTCTTTTCCAGAGTAAAATAAATGTAAAATATTTTTTTCATATACAGTGAAAAAAAAAAAAGTATTTGAACACCCTGCTATTTTGCAAGTTCTCCCACTTAGAAATCATGGAGGGGTCTGAAATTGTCATCGTAGGTGCATGTCCACTGTGAGAGATATAATCTAAAAAAAAAAAATCCAGAAATCACAATGTATGATTTTTTAACTATTTATTTGTAAGATACAGCTGCAAATAAGTATTTGAACACCTGAGAAAGTACAGTAGCCTTTGTTTGCAATTACAGAGGTCAAACGTTTCCTGTAGTTTTTCACCAGGTTTGCACACACTGCAGGAGGGATTTTGGCCCACTCCTCCACACAGATCTTCTGTAGATCAGTCAGGTTTCTGGGCTGTCGCTGAGAAACACGGAGTTTGAGCTCCCTACAAAGATTCTCTATTGGGTTTAGGTCTGGAGACTGGCTAGGCCACGCCAGAACCTTGATATGCTTCTTACAGAGCCACTCCTTGGTTATCCTGGCTGTGTGCTTCGGGTCATTGTCATGTTGGAAGACCCAGCCTCGACCCATCTTCAATGCTCTAACTGAGGGAAGGAGGTTGTTCCCCAAAATCTCGCAATACATGGCCCCGGTCATCCTCTCCTTAATACAGTGCAGTTGCCCTGTCCCATGTGCAGAAAAACACCCCCAAAACATGATGCTACCACCCCCATGCTTCACAGTAGGGATGGTGTTCTTGGGATGGTACTCATCATTCTTCTTCCTCCAAACACGGTTAGTGGAATTATGACCAAAAAGTTCTATTTTGGTCTCATCTGACCACATGACTTTCTCCCATGACTCCTCTGGATCATCCAAATGGTCATTGGCAAAGTTAAGACGGGCCTTGACATGTGCTGGTTTAAGCAGGGGAACCTTCCGTGCCATGCATGATTTCAAACCATGATGTCTTAGTGTATTACCAACAGTAACCTTGGAAACGGTGGTCCCAGCTCTTTTCAGGTCATTGACCAGCTCCTCCCGTGTAGTTCTGGGCTGATTTCTCACCTTTCTTAGGATCATTGAGACCCCACGAGGTGAGATCTAGCATGGAGCCCCAGTCCGAGGGAGATTGACAGTCATGTTTAGCTTCTTCCATTTTCTAATGATTGCTCCAACAGTGGACCTTTTTTCACCAAGCTGCTTGGCAATTTCCCCGTAGCCCTTTCGAGCCTTGTGGAGGTGTACAATTTTGTCTCTAGTGTCTTTGGACAGCTCTTTGGTCTCGGCCATGTTAGTAGTTGGATTCTTACTGATTGTATGGGGTGGACAGGGGTCTTTATGCAGCTAATGACCTCAAACAGGAGCATCTAATTTAGGATAATAAATGGAGTGGAGGTGGACATTTTAAAGGCAGACTAACAGGTCTTTGAGGTTCAGAATTTTAGCTGATAGACAGGTGTTCAAATACTTATTTCCAGCTGTATCTTACAAATAAATAGTTAAAAAACATACATTGTGATTTCTGGATTTTATTTTTTAGATTATGTCTCTCACAGTGGACATGCACCTACGATGACAATTTCAGACCCCTCCATGATTTCTAAGTGGGAGAACTTGCAAAATAGCAGGGTGTTCAAATACTTATTTTCTTCACTGTATATAAATTCACTAGTCATTAACTTATCATATTGTTGTTCCAAACTTGTATGACTTTATTCTGCCTTACATAGTTTTTGGCCAACCAATAGAAGTCAGTGAGGTCCATTGTTGTTTGGACAAAATGTCTTCTTTTATGTTCCACATAAGAACAAGTCATAAAGGATTAGAAAGACATGAAGTTATTTTTAGCTAGCTACTTATACACTGATTAAGACCATTCAACAGAGGCTTGAGGAAGGTTTTCGCACTTGTTAACACTCATCCAGCTCTAACCTCAATTGTCATTCTCCACCATGAGTAGGCCAGACACGCGAGCGGATGCATTGGAGGCTAATGGAGGCTCACGGTGGGGTGGCAGGGAAATGCGGGTCTGGGGCTGGGCAAAGGGGCTGATCCCAGGAGGCTCTGGAAGACTTTAATAGCGGAGCCAGGGAGATGCCTGCCTGCTGTGGTTTCTCGGTTGCCGATGATTTTAGTTTCAGGTGACGTGCATCATGCTCTATTAGCGGCCTCTTCCGACCACAGTTTTCTTTGGCATGTGAAAGGGGCACTGGAGCTCCGCTCTGGACGCGTAGCTTTTCAACACACGTACACACACATACACACCCCTACACTTTACATAGATGCAGGTCTGCATCTCTGCAACCAAACACAGGAACGATAGACACACGTACCTATGTGCACAAGCTTTCAGCTCCTCATATTTCCAGCTTCCCCTAAAACACACATATACACCGGACATATATATGCGCTTTTAGGAATGATTCTATCACTTCAAGTCAATCAAAGAATAAATGAGTTTGAAAGGTGACTTTATAAAGTCTTCTTAAAGGGATAGTTCACTCAAAAATTAAACATGTTGTTATTACTTACCTGTGCTTTTTTATGTGCAACATAAAAGTTGAATTCTTTTTAAGAATAGTTTAAACAGCTCAAGTCATACAAGAGCAGGTTATGGCGATCAGAAAAAGTAAATATAACTAGAAAATATGACTATGGACTATATTCCAAGGCATACATTGTTTTTGTACGGTAAATAAACCGTTGTTTTTCACTGATAATATTTTCCTCTGGTAGAGATCGCCTGTAGCCTGTGATCACATCCCTATTCAAAAAAAGAGCCCATCGCCATCATTGTCATTAGTAGTACTGAAGATGAGTGTTTTATCTAAAGCACTGCATTCAAGCTATACTTTTTATCCATTCATGCATTAATTAAGAATCAAACACATAACCTTGGCGTTGCTCGCACTACAGTTTGAACAACTCAAATACACTCTAGATGCAAAGTTTCAAGGGGGACAGGATCAGTGACACAGATAAGACTTAAATTATAGCACACAAATTGCATTAACTATTATAGTGCTTTTTGGAGCTTAACAGCCATGGTCATCACAGAGTGTCATTTTATAATGAGAGTTTCATAAACATGTATCTGTTTGTATTCCAGGGGGGAAAAGTAGCAGCATGGTGTTGGAATGAAATGGGTGAGTAAAGGAGAAATTATTCCTTAAAATAGGCTATTTTGACTGTGATCAAAAGTAGATACCATCTCAATCAAAATCCATTTGAAATGACAGAAATTGAAATGCAATTTCAAAGACCTTTAATCAGAGGCCGTTTATGAGTTCTCTATATTCTTACTATCAGAACTTAATAACATATCAGTAAAAACCAATGTGTAATCTTATGAAAGTATTATCAAAGATCTTGAGATAAAAGTCCAATCTCACATGCACAGGAATGACTTAAACTCTTGTCTTTGGCAGTGGTGTCAGATGAGGGATCAGGCTCGAGTGTATTTACACCACACAGAGGTGTGTCCACACGTCCCGTAGCGCCTGTGTGAAGTGGTCGGATGTTGGTCCCTCATGCGGTCCTTGCGAGTCTTCCAAAATCCTGGGTGGCTATGAATTTCACTGTAGCTCTTTTTCCTCCCCTTCTTTCATTCTTCAGCCTAACTCTTTTTTATTATTATTTTAGTCAAAATGAAGGAAATTTCCTGTCTGGGGCAATTCTTTGTTTGTTTCCTCGGATGAGGTAGGGGAAAAAAAAAGTGAAAGAGGAGGCAAAGCTCGCATGACACTGCCCAGCTAAACATTAGAGCCTAATGTGTCATCTGAACAGGCCATGAATGGAAATTTACAGTGGAACATGTCGAAGTGGGCTTCCCTCTTGTTTTATTAAAGCACAACTGTAGAATTAAACCCTGATTTTCACCCCTCATTAACAGATTACAAAAGTGTGTTTGAATCCACCTTACCCATCTGTTATTTGAATGCTGTACAACACCGTCCTGATTATGCACACATAAAGCCATTTCGTACAATATGTAAACACTCCATGAGGATTCACACACACACCAAAGAACTCAATCCAGACACAAAACAGAGCTGTTTCTCATATCCAACTGCTTTCATATTCTAATGAGAGCAGTCAGAACATCAAAGAGCCTTATGCAGATTAAGTCATTAATGTAGAGAACCTGTTAGTTGAGCTTGCGTGTGCGCAGCTACGCAGCAGATCATCTGTGCGTCACGCTCCATGAACCAAAGTGAGAGAAACTGCAGACAAATGAGCCCAGTGGAAAGTCTTTTTGCCTTTAAATTGACTGGAACGGGTCGCACGAAGGGTGTCTGTTTACACTTGTCAAATTTTGAACTTATATATTCTAACAGAGCGTGTCAGGGGCAATGAATGACACAGTTGTGACAATTCGAGCCCACAGTCCGTGACTGAATGGCAGGGAGTGAATGAGTTGTTTGGTCAATACACCAACTCCTTAGCAACCATTTCTGTGGCTAAATGGAGGGAATTTTATGCTCTGGCCCCCACCCAATGCACACAAAGCCGACTACGACTTCATTGCGGCGAGTATAAAAATAATTTATTCTGGCTAAACCCTTTCGCCAAATCTTTTAATCACCGTAAAGGGCTTTCAGTATGTGTTATGTTGCAGATTCCTTCAGATGCCTATGTGAAATATTTATGATGTGTTCCTACGTGGCACATATAAGCCAGTGATTTATTTAGGTGGAGGAGGACGCTGTAACTGGTTTATGTTGTAGATGATGCGAAATTGTATTTGACACTCACTGTTGATGCTTCAAGAGCTTATGAATCATTTGATGTAAATGTCTTTGGAAGTTATTTGCTGTGTAACTACTGTGGAATTGAAATATGGTGTCCTGTGATTCTCGTTCCAAACCGGTGTAATTTAGTTCATAAACAGTAGCCTCAGTCAAACATTGAAACTTGAATCAGTTTGTGTCCTTATGTTCAAGAGAATCACTGCATTGAAAGGCAGTCCACCCTGTTGGTCTTGGCAGAACGGCATTTTTTTTTTTCTCTGCTTGAAATGCAGCGGTTCAAACCCCACTCTGAGCTTTGATGTGCAAGTGTTATATGTCTGTTCAATTGTAATATATAAATATCTATGTCTCCGCGTCTCATACATTTTCAACTAAGCCAGTTCTTCAAAACCAGAGAAATATCACGCGTTCGATACACCCAGTTCACACATACATTATTTTTGACATTATGTTGTCTGTATATGCAGAAAACACATTTTTTCCCACCTTAATGAATAATGCAAAGGAATTGCATGCTGTCTCCGATATTTAAAGAAACGGTCAAAAACATCTCATCTCATTAAGTAACCCTGTTAACCTGCAGTTAGCAGTCACGTGACTCACGCGGCATATGTTATTTACATTCATGGTGCGGGAAGATGTTTGCAGAGAAGGATAATTTGACAGTCCGATAAACCAGCAGACAGACAGATAAACAGTCTGCCTCGTCGCCACAGAGATCTCATTGTCAGTCTTACTGAAACCCTTGTTTCTCACTGCCATCCCAACAGCCATGGGGCAATATTTAAGCAGACAGTCAGAAGACGTCCAAATATTGAACAACATTTTCTCTTTATTTCTAGCCCTCTTCCTTTTTTCTATTACTTCTGTAACTTTTTTTTTTTTTTTTTGGCTGAGACCACATATCCCAAACAAACAGGACGGCTGAGGAGCGGGAGAAAGGGCTGACTCATCAGAGAGAGTGAGAGTGAGAGAGATGGAGAAGAGCTCTCCATTCTCGCTGAACCAGAGCAAAGAAGGCCAACCAGTGCTCTGCATACAAGCTCATGGACCACCCACATCTCTCTACTATAAAGTAATATTGCTTTAGCCACCTCTACTGCTGCATTGGTTAGGCTAAAGGTATGAAGTTATTACAGGCGTCTTTGAATACTATTGACCACCACAACAGAGTGGTTTGACAATATTAAAAACTGCTTAAACATTAACATTATTAACATTATTATTACTATTGAACATTTACAGGTAGGTCAGTTTTCTGCATTGTCCTAATGTCTTAAATATAAAGACTTATTTTTTTATTTTAAAATCGATATTTATTTATATATACTTTATTAGAGACTAAGGGACAAGAGAGAACATTTGTGGTTAGGATCTTGTTTTTGAAGTTTCCCTTTAATTTCATATCTGAAAGCTGTTGCCAATAATTTGATGATTATACATTTCCAGTGTTTGGTCTCCTCTCTGCAGTAATTGTCTGTCTGTTTTGTTAGGCATGGATGTCATTGCTATTCCTTTTTCTTTTCTTCTGGTGGCCTTTAGGGGAAAGGCTAATATCTTGTGTGTCAACTCACAGCATGAACACTTTTAGATCTATATAAGGTTACTCATTTCAGAACTTATTTTCTAAGAGAAAGGGAGGGAAAAAATAAATACATTATTTATGAACATATTCCCAGTCCAATGGTTAATTGTTTATCTTTTCACAATTGCTTTGATGTAACCAGAAATGTAATCCATAAAAGAAAGAAGAAAGTTTTCCTGTTTTTTTTTTTCTTGGTGTAATTGTTGCTGCATTTTCCGCTCGTTTCTTTTTTAATGATTTGTGACAAGGGGACATATAGGTTATTGTAAAAATGACTCCACTTTCTCTCTCTATTATGAAGGCGTGCACGCACCCCAAAGTCTCATCAGCTTTGATTAAAAACATCTCCTCAGCTGCCTACTCTCATTAAAGCTGCCATCCGCTACCACTTTAAACATATTATATCTTTAGCTTAACTGACCATGTCCAAAGAGTTTTAAAATGAAAGAAATTAAACATTCCTGGGTTTGTTTTTGGGCTTAAAACACTGCACACTCAGCCTTTTCATGCATAGCGGTGGAGACAAATTCACAGCAGAAGTCAAACATGGATAAAAAGGCTGAAACAACAAAATTATCTGGCAGTTCTAACCTTAAAAGAAAGGAAAAAAAAGAGAGAGAAAATTGTCACTTTGCAAACTACAAAATAAAACTATTTTTTGCTTGCCAGGTGCACAATATTAGACATTCTGTACCAGAGACAACTCTAGTAGTCTCTTAAGGAATATGGTGAGGTCTGTCTCGCCAGCGGAGCTGGCAGAGTGTGTCCTGTATATGGCTGCATATACACTGCTGTCTGTTTATGTCAGAATGAAAGATGGGGGATTTTTCTCAATGAGTCTTTTGTTCATGCTATGGCAGTAGTTACAGCAGAGCTTACAGTATATGAGCCTCATTCAAAATGCACTGCAAGATTTTGTTTGCGGCATGGATTTTTGGTACTTGCGTGACTGGAAATACTAAGATTCACATTTGGCAAGTCACATTGTGACATGTCAGTTATCTGAAAATTATTTAATTATTAGTTTTTGTAAAATTTCATCTTTATGGCATATATAGTGCAAATAAAAGTTTCTTTTTTATTTCATACCGTACTTACTGTGAAACTAACAACATATTGTATATATTCACTGTACTGCACAATTAATTATGAACATGTATATTTTTGTATGCTGTACTGTATATCAAATTGCATTGTGTATACTGTAGAGCTAACATCAGTAAAATATTTACAGTACTAATTACAATCTATTACAGAAGTTTTCTTAAGTTGTTTTTAAGTTTTAAGTTGTTGTTAATTGCCTTACCTTTCATTCTATCATTTGCAGACAGTGAAATGTCTAACTAAATAATTGGGATTCACTGTATTTTAATGGTCCCTTATATAAGAAACGTTGCACCTTCATGTTTACTAACTCTCATTAGAGTATTAATAGAGTATTTAGGGGGTTAAGGTTAATAAGTTGACATGCAGTTGCAAATTTACTTTTAATCAACAGAATGTTCAAAAAGAAACATCAAAATAGAGTTTTACCAATTATTGATCAGAAATTATAGTTACATTAAAATGATGTTTAATAAGAATCCAGTGCAATAAACAAATACCTAGTCAAAACACTAAGTTACCTAGTTAAAAAAATAATGTCTGTCAATTTTACCTCCTTCGTTTTAACAGTGAAATAATCATTACTAATTATTTTCCCTCTGTAGGCCTATATTTTTTTCAAGGAATAGCTATTGCAAATGTGAATGCAAATCGGCATCAGCATGGTGTGGGGTTTCTACAGTACAAAATCATTGAAAATATGGCAAAAATACTGCTATATTTATCTATAGCTTTATAATTAGTCTGTGTCAGCCCTTATCAATACTTTAGTTTTCAGTTCATAAGACACTGTGAAATAATATTGTCCTTTATACGTCAGCCTGTGTTTTCACATTTCAGCCTCTAATAAACAGTACTTTACTGACGCTTGAATCTGATGACGAACGTTCTAAGGTGTGCAATTTTTTTTCAGGCTATATGCTCTTAATGCCGAAAAATTGCTGTGACCTAGTTTGGTCTCCAGACAGTTGTGAAATTGTGCAAAGGACAGATAAATTACTATAAACTTTAGCAAAGTGTAACACAAAATTCCACTTGTAATGATTTCTTTGCTTGGGCTGTACTAAGCTTGTCCTTAACCATTTAATCACCCAGAGTAGCATTGCCAGAGCCATTTTCTGGTCCACGGCACAATAACAGAACAGCCCCAGAGAGTGAAGCAGTCTATGGCCCGACAGTACAAGCGGAGAAGGATGTGCTCAAATGTGCCAAACACTCAGTTTATCAAGCATAACCCTGTAGAAACACCACAACACCTGTGCTTGTTCCTCTGCTCAGTGCTAACTCAGGTAGTTCCAGCTGGCCCCCCTCAGAGATGTGTGGAATATACTCTCTCTCCTGCTCACTGTTTGAGTCGTCTTCTGCCTCTTTTTCTCACGCTTTCATTGTGCGTCTGTGTTTTCTCTCCCTCTGATCTCGTCTCTCCTCTAGACATCAGTGTGGTAGACTACGGAGGGCTCTACGAGCGAGTCTCTCTTTCTAAACCGTTGGCTCATTAAGCAGTATGTTTGTATAGGCAGACTTAGTATTTTTAGTGTGTTGTTTGTTTTACGTGCCCTCTGTTCTCACAGTGGAAGAGAGGATGCGGCTTTTCGCTACGTTACGCTAAAGCCGAGTTCTTTGCGCTTTTGCCACACTGCAGGGAGGAGAATTGCAAAACTTTTTCGCCTCTCATTACAGCTGCGTTTCAGAGCGTCTGGGAACGCTGTGCTGATGGCACGCCTTTGGTCGCTTCCAAAATTACCCCACAGCAGGTTCTGTGATGTGGTGTTTTCTTGTAAACAGGTTTGAGGATGGCTGTTCCATAGGCTTGGAAAAGTAGGTTTAGTGTAAAACTTTCACTGACGTCTGAATTCTCAGCATGCTCACCTCCAGGCACTGCCTTCGAGCCAGCAGTGTTTGTGAAGGCCAAGGTGGGAGTCCTGGCGATCCAAAAGGTTCTCAGACGTAGTGATTACTCTCAATACCGCAAAGTAAAGGATAAACTTGCCCTTTGTGATTTAAAAGTGTCATTAAAAACACAAAAAATGTTCAGAAACCGCTTAAATTAAGTTGTATTAATGAAACAGCTTTTCATCATTTTATAAAAAAAAAAAAAAAGATATAAGCCATTAAACATGAAAAAAAAAAATACAATCATTTAAGACATGTCTCCTTAAATATAAATTTTTTTTGGCATAAAGGGTTCTTTAAAATTGAGTCAAGAACCCTAGGGTCATATATATAACTCCATTAAACCTTATTTTTATAAGAGTCTATATTTTCAGCTAGCACAGCATAGTTTTATTTAGTTAATGGTTGATTAAGTAGAACATCCATTTATCTGAGAGAATCCCTTTCCTTTAGTCACAAAAGGCATGAAAAGAAATATTTAACAAGAAGTTCATTCTTGTATGTTGTCATAAGACCACATCCTCCCTCTTAGCGGACAACAGACTAAATAATGGCCCTAACCGTTTACGGCAGTTTCCTTAACTTTGTGGCTCTGACAAGTGGCCCGCTTGCATAGTCCAAACAAGCTGAGGATGACGTCTACCCAGCCGTTGTTACTGTATCTCACCCTTTCCTGGTCACCTGACAAGCTAACTCAAATAACCAGGGTGCTGCTCTGGTCTAGTTTGTCCTTTGCCATCCATGGCATAAATATTTCACTTCATACACATTTTTTTTTGTGACAGTGCGAGATTCCTCCCTGATGAACATGGTGATGTCCTTTATCCAACAAACATCACAAATTATAATGACTGAGATGATCTTTGTGTCTATAAATGACTCAGTCTGGTTAAATTGTTTTCAAGTTATGTTGTTTATATGTAGCTTTTTTCCTAAGTGTATTGTTCCAGAGAAAACACTTATACAAACATTGAAGTACAACTCGACTTTTTGTAAACAGAAGTATATCCTGAATGGAGAGAGACCTGCTAAAATGTTTGCTGCAACCAATCGATACTCCATGGCTTCTCCTGTTGCCTGAGGAAACCACAGGTGCTCTTATATCCCAGCCTCCCTCTCCGGTGAGCAGTTTTATGTTTTCTTTCAGGACTTCTGTTGACTTTAGTTGTGTGCGCCTGTTAAATAAATTCCATCTAGGTTACCAAACTATAAGTAACATGTTGTTGTGTTTTCCAGTTTTTTTTATTTATTTATTTATTTTTTTTTTATTGAGGCCTAGAGGCTGAAATATGGGTGGAGAATTCCTTACACCTCAACTGTTATAGGGGAGTGAATCTTTGTGTTGGCATTGAATTTATTTGATTCACGATTTTTTTTACTTGATTTTTGAAAATTGCACAATTTGATTAAAGCAATTCCTTTCAGTATTTTGTTTTTAATGGACGTAGAATATATTTTTAAGGATTTATATGGTTTCCATGCACACTGAAATAGAATGAGTTTTGAATTAGTATATATTTTTTTTTTTGTAAAATGTCTATAAAGAAGATAAATTTACTTTAAGTAACATTGCGTAACATATACAAACAGTGTATCATGAATATTTGTATTTTTACCCCAGAGTGGAGCCCAAATCCAGGTTATAAAACCTCACAAATGTGTGCTGCGAGGACCAGCCTGACGTATCACATACATCTTGGAGGAAAACTTTTGACAGCAAAGCTTTTGAAGCAGCCATACTACGACAGCCATAGGTGAAGGCCGGCTGGCCGACTCATATGCAAGTGATATAGCCTCGACTACCTACTTGCTCATCCTCTGCTTAGATACTGGGAACCCTTTCCTGGGTGACCCAAAATATACAAACAACTGGTCAGTTTTTCGCCACAGGGCAGCTCTGTGGAGATATGCATCTAATGCCCTGACTGGGCAAAGCAGATTTAGCTTCTCTTTGTCTGATGTCCGAAAGGGAGGAGGACAGAAGGCCTTCAGCATAATCGGTCGTGCCACATTAGTGGGAACCTTAGGAATGTAACTCAGTTTAGGGTTGAGAAATTCTTTCAGAGCTTGTAAGTCTCCAATTCTTTTGAGAGACGAAATGGCAAGGAGGAACTCAGTTTTGAGAGTGTTAATATTTTCCAAAACCTCTTTCAAAGGGAGCCGTTGAAAGGCCTTCCAACACTATGGCCAAATCCATAGCCAGCACTAGTGTGCAAACTGCAGGCCTCAGCCTCAAAGTGCCATTGAGGAGACGAGTCACCAGTGGGTTTCTCCGACGCACCACCCAAAGGAGTGTGGTAAGCAGTTATGGCCACCACATGCACCTTTAAGGTTGAGGGGATATCCCTGCAGAGAACCGCTCCTGCAGGAGCTCCAGGACTGTATCAACCGTGCAATTGACTGGGTTCAGCTTGTGATTTCTGCACCATGAAGTGAATACTCTCCACCTCAGGGCGTATGGTTTCTTTATGGAGGGAGCAACCTCGATTGAGAGACCAGAGTCTATAAGCTGGGCCCCGCATGGTTGAGACAGAAGGTTCTCCCTAACCGGAATCTTCCAAAGAGAGCTGTTGAGGAAGGACACAAGGTTCGAAAACCAGTCTCTGGCTGGCCAGAACGGGGCTACTATCAGAAGCCCCGTTCCGGCTAACTCTCTCCAGAACTCCTGGGAGCAAAGCAATTATGTGGAAAAACCTACAAACATAGCCTCGGCCACGTCTGTACCATGGCATCTGCCAAAGAGTAGCTGGGTGTGTAAGGGGAGAACCATAGTGTTGTCTCCATAGATGAGATTAGATCTACTTCCGCTCGGTCAAACCTCTCTTATAGGAGCTTGGGATGGAGTCTCCATTCCTCGAGCCTCAGTCCCTGCCTTGACATGATATCTGCTCCCTGATTTTGTTGCCCAGTGATATAAACTGCCCTGAGTGAGAGCATCTTCCCTTGGGCGACAGGAGGATCTGGTATGCCAGTTTGTATAGTGGGTGCTACCACAGACCCCCTGCTGATTTATATAATAGACCACCAATGTGTTGTCTGTTCAAACAAGAACATGACAGCCTCTCAGCTCTGGGAGGAAGTGTTTGATTGCTAGGAACATGGCCATCATTTCCAGGCAGTTTATGTGCCACGAGAGATGATGGCCCTTCCACAGACCTTGAGCCAAGCAACCACTCATTATCACCATCACTGATCCCATTGCCCACCGCCAGCCTGTGAGGGATGAATCTGTCGTAAGTGTTACACGATGACAAGGAGCCCACAGCACAGGCCCTTGGGAATTTCTTCCACATTACCAAGGCACGAAAGGAATGAGTTTCCCCTCGGGGAAAACCCCTTGGTTTTAAGCTACCACTGCAGGGGTCTCATGTGCAGCAGGCCAAAAGGTATCAAGTTGGACGCAGCCGCCATGAGACCCAACAGTCTTTGAAACTGTTTGACAGTGAGTAACTGGACTAGCTTTAGCTCATCACGGCTGAGAGAATCAAATCAATATGAGCAGGAGACAGACGTGCCTGCATCGTCATCAAATACCACACCACGCTTTTTGAGCTTTTTCAACTTTGTCATGTGGGTGAGGATGACAAAACACCAAATGCTCTGAGTGAGCTAAAATCAAACAATTGTTGATGTAATTTAACACATGAATGCCCTGGTGTCGCAAACTCTTGAAAGTGCAGGGTGACAAAGCTAGGCTGAATGGAAGAACCCTACTTCGGTATGCTTCGTCCCCAAAAACCGAACCTCAGGAACTTCCTGTGTTGTGAGAGGATGGATACATGGATACATGGAAGTATGCCTCCTTGAGATCTATCATGACAAACCAGTCCTCGGACCTGATTTGTGACACCAGGGTTGCCATAGAATGGCCTATTGACTTGGCCATCTCCTTTGTGGCCCGGAGAGATAAATCTGTAGCTCAGCGCAGTTTTTTAATTGTGTCAGAGCTTACTTTCTTTCTCTCATCAAGGTCTCTGAGCATGTCGGCCTGGTATGCCAGAAGGATAGACATTGTGTGCATGCATGCTACAGCCTGACTTGCAGCCGAATACTCTTTACCCACCAGTGCTGATGTGGTTCTAACTAGCTTGGTGGAAAACGTTGGGGCTTTAAGAGATGATGCTGACTCAGGGAATAAATAACTGGCAAGCGTCTCTTCAACCCTAGGCATCGCTATTTGAATAATTAGATGTTTGGGGACTGAAGGCGTGGTAGGAAACCGGTTTCCTTGGTGTGAAAAAACAGTAGGTCCCGACAACAAAATTGTGATCGGGATGGCAGGCAAACTTTCTTTTATGGGGAACCTCCTGTTTCTTGATGTTCAGTCTGGCCATGGCACGAGTCACAACCTCCAACAGCTCCTCATATGCAGGAGTGTGAGATGGCGAGTCCTCATCATCTCCTTTCTCAATACTCACAACATCCAACTCCTTAGTGCTGGATGGTTGCAGTAGATGTGCTTCAGTCAAGGAGGATGAAACCACTGAGCTTTCTTCCAAACCCTGAGATAGAGCACTAAATCCGGAAGGTGAAGGCAGACCCTGTGTCTAACCCTGTCTCGAACCGAGTCACCACTGCCACGTGCCGAGACACCCTCCTTAAAGAGCGCCCACCAGGTGCGGAGCGCTCTTAGCGGTAGCTCTCACAATGTTCACAATTAGCCCCTACGAGGGCTGACTTGAGCGTGCTCCACTCCCAGACAGACAACACATAACTCGTGTGTGTCCCAACCCATGATAAACTGAGGGTAGGGAGAAACACACTTGTTTCAAATGTTGTTTGCTCGCCATACTAATTATTGCATTCCGTCATGCCATTGGACTGATTTCACACGTGCTTCATGACACAATAACACAGAGGCTATAACACAGTTCCCACAGCGTCTTCGATGCAGCGCGAGTTCCCTTGAAAGGGAACTGCTACTGCTATGAAATAAGATAAAATGCACTTGAATTAAAGGGGTCATGACATGTTTTTTTGTTTTATTATGTTCCCTTAGGTGCAATTATAGTATTACTATAGTTTTTGGACAAAAAAACTAAAATAAATTAGTGATATATGACCTTTTCCCACCCGGTTTCTCACCCTCTGAGTCTGTTTTGGAGGTGTTTCCCCTTTAAGAGTTCATTGTTAACGCCCACTGTTATGATTGGCTAACGTCAGTGCTTATGCATAAAGTATTATCACCCCCTATTTAGAACCTTCTTTTTTACAGTCTATGGTTAGAACATGTGCGGATTCTGCGGAACTGTTTATAGTAGCGGATGCTGCCGATTGGTGCGAGCAAGGCGATGCCTGTTGAATTATACAACCCTATATGTTTGAGCCAGAATCAGATGAGGAATCAGAAGAAAATGAACCATCCCGACAACTAAGAATGGATCAGTCCGTGTCCACATGTAAAGTGTGAAACTATTTTGAATTAATGTCATTTGTAACCCGAGGGCCGAGACACTTGAAAACAGGTTACTGTTCCGTAATTATCCTATAATTTGCAAACAGTTGAACATTATTTAACTAATTTCAATGAAATTATAGGGTGTACCACGGACACAATGCATCCACAGGCCAAATTTGAAGATGCAGCATTGATTTGGCGAAATGTTAATTTTGTATCACAATCAGGCTACACAATGCTCCGCACGTGAAACTTCGGTCTTCCGATCTTTTACCATCGTGTCAATTCTCAATTGATTTTGATTCATATGCGCGAGGGAGGGAGGGAGAGAGGGAGAGGGAGAGAGAGAGAGAGCGAGCGCAAGAGTTTGAAGGCGCGCACACGGCCGGGGCTCTCTCTCTCTCTCTCTCTCTGCTCGTTCTTTCAGTAACATGCGCCCTGTCACACTCATCTTCATCACTCACTGATCAAATAAGGCTTTGCCGGGCTGCATATGCTGCAAATAAACTGCATCCAACTGCTTTCCCTGACGTCTGGATCATTCTGCAGCGTATTCAAACATGTTGTTTGTCCACAGCCAGGAACAGCACATCTGCGTGGCATCGCAAAATTCTTGTAAACAGACCCACTCGCTGCATGTCAACTGAACACTTGTGGACATGACAATGATGCGATGATGCAAAATGAGGCATAGTTGTCCTGCGCTTGAGGCGGTCATATGCAAACAACTGGTACGTCAATTTGTACCGTGACATCACTTTGTACCATGGATCCACAACGAGCTGTACTTAGAGCTTGATTAAATAAATACTTTGTTTATAATGGGGAGGACATCTTAAGCTATGAAACTTGCAGGAAGTTTTAATAGTGCATATATCTCTTATACAATAGATCAAGGCAAATTTGGTTTCTCATGTCATGACCCCTTTAAAGCGCTATTCTGTAAAAACAACATCTTAGTGTTATCAAGTAATTATTTCTTGTTTCAAAGATTTTTCAAATGTTTTGATGGTAAAGTTAGATGTCAAATTTTATTTGCAATGCAATGCAGCATTTAATTCCAAAAATGTGCTCTATGTTGCCAATAATTCACACTTGTGTGTGTATATACACAAAAAATAAAGATTTAATTATTTTTAAGCATTTTAATTAGATTTCAATAATGATTGATGATTTAAGAGACATATTTGTTGGTGGGATTTTTCATATTTTTTGTCAATCCATTGAGAAAGTTCATGCATTGTCAAGTACTTTGTTGAACTCTCTTTATATCCAGTAAAAGTAAGGCAGTAACGTGACTTTATTCATATGGTTTAGAGCCATTGTTGCATTGATTAGTGGCATTGTTGCTTGAATTGTTACATAGGGAGAGCTATTATTTGTTGCATTTACAGGTCTGATTTTTTGAATGTGAAGTTTTGACATCACCAGGTAGACTTGTGTGGGAGGACACCTGTAATTTGTATCAAGGTGGAGGCGATGGGGGAGAATGCAAGGGTTGTTGAGATACATAAGGAATATTAAATCAAATAACACTGCCAGACTAGCACAGCAGGTTCTCAGGCCCCAGTACTTTAACTTTCATTAGAAAGCAATTGGTCATGCTCACAGCGGGGATCGTTGGCCTGACGACATGGTTGAACATTGTTGGCGGTTCCGGAGCAAGTTGAGTTTTGTTGATTTCTATTTCTCTTTCTTTTACATTCTTCATGTGCTTAGAATGGGACAAAAACAAGAAAATAGATGGAGACCGAACACGGTTCTGCGAGATTTAAATGCTGCTTGGGTGCACTGCTGTGTCCTTGAATATGGCCAGTCACTGAGAGCCGTAGGCGGCTAGTAAAGAGAGGGGGTTGTGTGGAGAGTCCCAGCAGGCCGTTTGTCTGGACTGTGCTGTCTAACCCTCCCCTCCAGCTGGGCAGGGCTGAAAGAAGTAGAGCCCTCACTGACTGATTAGGTCTCATGTAAAGTACCACCTGGGGAGCCTATTAGAAACACCAAAGTCAATGACAACGCAGACAGATGACGCACCTGCACGGACACTGAGCATCTACATTCCCTCTATCACTTTGCTATCTGCTGGTGTTCAGTTTGGCTCTGCAACCATACTTGACTTGTAGTTGGCACATTGTGTTGTTGCTTCATGCAGGGTTGTGCATCATTCAGAATTTATGCATGTTATTTTCCAGTTCAATTTCTCAATTTCATTCCAATGGAGAGAGCAAATAGAGATGCAATTTGAAAAGCGCAGCTTTAAAATGAATTAAAATTCAACAAACTCAGGTTTGCAAGGTTTGTTTCAAACTTTTTTGGAAAGAAAAGATGGATGGATGGATGGATGGGGCATGGCCAATCCATTTCAAATTCTCACTTATGAAGTGAAATGGAGCCAATTTTGCAGTTCTGAATGTTGCATAACCATGCATTACGAGGCCTCCTTATTCATCTCCTCTGTCTTCCTGTGCTGTCTACTGTATAGAACACTGGGACTCTGTTAATCAGGAAGCCGCTGAACAATGAACTTCTGCCCAGCCAGATCTGTAAGCAGTAAAAGACAACCCTTTGTTTCTAAAATAAGAACTGTTTGACATTTGAGAGGAGACACAGCCCGTTCCTATGAAGTTCGCCGGCATCGGAGCACAGACCGGAACCCTTTAAGTTATTTCCAGCCTCAGTGAATACCAGTTATTGTGAACGTGTAATTACAGGCCTAGACGCTGCACTTAATTCCCAAACAATATGGTGTACTTATACACAAGGACATCAAATTATACTCAACCCACCATCTAAAAAATGTTGTCAGAGTGTGGATGCCAAAGCTACCGTACAGCGGCCGCCAAACCCTCTGCCACCACCCTCTTCTGCTTTCTCATTATCCAAAGGCCCTGCTCCACGGCCCTAATGATGATGATGGAGAGGAGGCTGCCTCCAACCGACCACAATGCCTTTGACAGCTCAAACAATATCATGCCCATAAAATGGTGACCAAAATAGACATCACAACTTGTTTGTTTTAGGGAGAACATTTCATTTCAGCAAAGTGGGGTTTTAGAATATTGATTTTGAACCTATTGGAACAACGTTGTTTTAATCAGTCATGAATTAATCACAGAGCATTTTGAATGATCATCCAGTTTTAGAAGCTCTCCAAAACCAATAACAACTTGAGAGAATGTGATCCTGCTCGAGCTGCCCTTAAAAATACCATTGTAACACAGCAGAAAATTGTGCTATTTAAAAACAGAAGCTATGTTTTTGTTGAGAAAATGAATTGTCCCCTCATATAGCTAATGCCCTTTACTTACAAGGGGCTCCAGGGGCTCATTTTGAATATAGTAATGGAGGACAATGAGAGTTTGTTCTGGGTCCCTCCTCCTCTGAAATGTGAGTTAATGTGTTTGCTTTTCCTCCCTGATCATTTTAGCTCTTGCTCTGCTGTCAGGAGGACTGAACTGAGACTCCCTCAATTATTAGAGGAAATGACAAAAAAAAGTGCTTCCAGTAGATGAGAAGAAGTGAAATGCAAAGGGACACGCATCAGAGGTTTCAGGAGAGGAAATAGGAGGGACATATTATGGCGTCGTACAAAGGATGGAGTGTTTCAAGCACAGTGCATAGCACCCAGCTTTTTGCAAAGGAATCTTGACGACTCTGGGTCTTCTTCTTTTTTTCTTTTCTTGAGTTTTGTCTCTCTTTCTTGGACAAGCTAATGAAGTTCCTGAATTGCCAAATAGCACAACAACAAACCCCTATAATTTCCCCAATGTCTCAACAGAATCTCATGTCCTTCAAAGGAAGTCTGAAAGGGAACCCTGTTTGAAAGGCCTAGTGTTTATCCTCGAAGCTCATTTTGGTAAGAAAAGTCGGCCCTCTGCCCTTAATCGGTAGAAATGTTAGGAGCGTTTGATTTCGATGTACATTGTAGAGGCCAGAAGGCAGATGACAGTCACTGTATTGCCAGCCCATTGGCTTGGGTCTCGTCTGTGCCACCAAGCTGGAGAGGCTGCCAGTCAGCATTAGGCCAAGGATTCCCTGAAGAGACAGCCATTTCACGCAACCAAGAAATTATGCCATTTGAGAGCAGAATTTGATAATATGCTTATTTTCTCCGTACAGCCGCGGGGAGAGGGGGAGAGAAAAAGGGGAGTGGTGGAATTATATGCTACGTTAACTTTGGAGACATCTCTAAGGCGGCGAAAAACGTCGGAGAGCATTTTTCTTTTCTCAGACTGGCTGCTGTGCCTGTGAATTGAGAGAGAGAGAGAGAGAGAGAGAGAGAGAGTCACTGTGACTTAAACGTCTCTGGAGACTCGTACACCCTAGGTCTTTTTGTCCTCTAGAAAACGTGCATGTGGTTTATCCTCTTTGAAGTGACGACTCAGCTCAGTGTTTGAAAGAATACACTCATTTCACATCTTTGGAATGGCTGTATTCCCAGCAATGGTTTGCTTTGAAGAGTAACAAAATCAGTTATATAATAAATAAAAAAATAATAAAGGTTTTCATTTTTTATTTTGATTGAATGAAAAAAAAAAAAGTTATACAGTAAAGTAAATAAAAGCTATTTTTACTTTTCCAGATTATTGTCAAAAATGATTTTCCCCTCTGTACTTACTCTCTGTAAATATTTACCTGATTTACTTCATGGTACTCACAATTACTTTGGGGATCCAGATCTAATTATGTACACAAACAATTTCCATACAACTTTATTATTTTATCAGATTGAATAAAACAGTAAAAAGCCACTGCTAAGCTGGATATCTGCCATAAATTACACTGAGGAAAACAGATTTCTGATTGGTTCATGGTTCAGCTAAGTGCACTAATAACATGCTGGTGGTCATACTGAAATGCTAAATGTAGAGTCCGGCCTCTCTAGAAGTCAACACAAGATAGTAGCTGTCTCCCGCAGCTCTGGGATGCATACGAGTAACCGTAGCGGTACCGTGTGACGTGTTCTTGCTTGAATACAGGTATTGAGTGCTCAAATCCAGAGTGTACTGGATTATACTGCTCATTAAGAGCGACAGGGGCTCTTCAAGGTAAAAACTTTTTATCATTACTATTTATTTTCTGTAACTTTGCACTTTGTGCTTCGACATTAATGACTGATTTTAAAAGACATGCATTGGTTGAAATTACACTCACACCAGGTTAACTATGTCAAATATGAGCAGTAAAAAGTATTTCTCATATTCCTAGCTTGAAATAACAAGACATTTGTCCAAAAAAAGTTAGCCCCAAAACACTTACCAGTACATAGAATTAGTCATCAGCAAGTAGGCAAGCTTAATTTTCAAGCCATCTATCACGATTGGATATAAACGCCAAAGCTAATAATTACACCTTTTTTTGTTTTATTAATAATTTTTATAATGTTTTATTAATGTTTTATTAATTTTATATAATGTATTAATTATTATAACTGTGAAATAAGCACAACTGAAATGTGCGCTTCATCTTAACACTGAGGAAAACTAGCTTCAACACAGTCATCTGAGGCACATTTGGACATAAACAAAAGATCAACACGAGGATGTGGAGAAGACAAACACTTGCTGGAAAAACAAACAAACCCACAATGTGCTGTTGCCGGGCGGCTTTATCTCCATGTGTTCCTGTTTGTTTGTTCTGCTGAGAAGAGGGCTGTGGATAAAATGTCATGAAATGATAAGTGAAGAGCTCTTGATTGCACAACTCTACGCATTACAATTCTCAGGTGGCTGATGAAAATCATCATAGTATGAGATGTATGCGATTCTTGTTTAGGCTTTACCTGATCTGTTCATGTGCAACCAAGAACAGAAGCTAAAATGCTATTGGCCCTCCATCCAGTTATAATGATTAGATCTTACTGATGTCAAATATCCATGGCGGTGACAGTTTTACAATATCAGTGCCCCACAGGACATAATCAAAAAACCCATGAGAGACAGGATGGCTATTCTCTTGTCAGGCCATAATGGGGTCACATGGGAAAACCTGTTGAGTTTGAGTCCCAGAATGGCCAATGGCATGTTGTAAAATACAAGATGACCAAATACCCTGGCCAAATATGAACATTATTTCAAACACAATGTGTTTTGTTTGTTAAAGGATTAGATCACTTCACAATAAAATTTTCCAGATAATTTACTCACCCCCATGTCATCAAAAATGTTCATGTCAATCTTTCTTCAGTCGAAAAATAAATTACATTGTAATCAAATTAAAATACATGAACATCTCGGATGATGTGGGGGTGAGTAAATTATCAGGAAATTTTAATTCTGAAATGAACTAATCCTTTAAAGCCCCTTCACACCATCAACAATAACTATAATGATAATAGCATCCACACCAGAGGACAACATTGTTCTGTTTTTTTTCTAAGCGCGTGCTTATCTGTCGCTTTAAATGCTCAAGCTCATTATAGAGTTGATTCTGATTTGCTGTCAATGTTTATATCGTTCATCAGCTGGATAAAATCGTTCTGAAAGCGATTCCAGCTAAATTTTTTCTCTATAGCTGTCGTGTGGACTCTGCTATTCTTTAATATTGAAAATGATTTTAAGAACTATTATATATTAAAGCGTTTTAGATATTAAAGTCCACTTCAAATGTTTATCCAAAAAGTTCTGTTATTATTTAATCACCCTCATGTCATTTGCTTTGGTCTGTTCCTCACACATATAGCTTTAGAATACTTTGAATACAGTTCACAAGTCATTAAAACCATGTTTATGGTGCTTCTGTGTCCATTTTTTTTTAGCTTGAAAGTACTTTATTTGCATAAAATACCAGAACACTCTACAATATTCTGTTTGGTTGAAGAAAAAAAGTGTCAAGCAGTTTTGGAGCAAAATGAGGATGAGTAAAGAGTGAGATATTTAATTTGTGGGTGAACTAACATGAAAAGTTTTGATTTCATTGACCTACATTTTAAAAAGGTGTAACAAACTAATTATAATGAGAACTTAAATATAAGAAAATTAGGTATATTTACTAATCACCTAATGTCATGATTGTTCAACGATACGTGAAAACGGAAAATGGATTAAAGTCTATCTCCCTCAGCGTGGGCTACAGACTTCATCAGGTGCAACAACTGATCAAGAAAACTCATGTATCAGCCAGCCATGGAGCACAGTCCAAATGCTTCAACATTAATCAAACATAATTGGTGCTTAAAGACTTAAATTATTTATTATTGTGAGATCTGACAGTGCTGCTCAGAAGCAAATTGGGATCATCTTCCATGACCACTAAGGATTTGGAGATTAAGCCAGAACTAAGTTTATTTCCTCCATACGGCTTTTATCCCTGCAAACGAACCGTTTAAACGGATCACCCGCGACAGATAACCACGTTACTGTAAACGAGAAATGAGGCTGTTCCTCTTAAGATCCTCTTCACCCCCCCGCCCCCCCCCCCACTTCACCCTGGTCTAATTGTGCCGTGGATCCCCGTGGGTTTAGATGTTTGACACTGCGAAATGCTCTTAAATCCTCGCTTCTCTCTTCCTTGCGCTGTGCTCCCTATCTAGAGCCAAAAGGATGTATGTCGAATTCGTAAATTTATCACTTTGCAAAACGGTGCATTAAATGAGTACGGACACGCTCTGATTTGAAATGCTGACTTAAGAAAATAAGTTCTGATGTTTCAAAATGAGTTTGGATCATGGCGCCAAGCCTCCCCCCCTCGGGCCTCCCCTCACACCCTCCTCTGCCTCTTGTCCTCTCTTTTCGTCTTCCGGCAGCGTGTATCTGTAATCTCTCTCTCTGACTATAGTCAATCTAAAAAGTCCATTGCTTTCACTGTCTCCTCCAGTCCTATACATGCAAACGTCATCCTATCTAATAATTAGTGTTTATATGCAGCTGGATAAACTGAAAATTAAGTAGATTCATTAATTAATCTGGTGCTTTGATGTTATTCTGATGTAAATAATCCATTATATTATGGCAGACTCAAATATGGTATTACAAGACACCAATGTTCGCAGTTTTACTTTGTATATAAATCACTGACTGAAGACATAATCCATCTTAATCCATCGAAACTGCTATGTTAACTTCTACAAAACATGCAGTGTTAGTTTTATTTTCAAAGTGTAATCCTCTTGGTCTTATTCCTTTGAGACGACACGAGCCCAGTGGCGTTCTGTAGTGTTCTTCAAAAAGTGTGATGACCTGCTGACACAAAGAACAAAAATGTAATTCCTATAGGTTTAACTTTATATTGTATATTTACTTAAACAATTATTACTTTTTTTTCCAGTTCACTTAATGTGGCAATAAGAAACTCCCAGTCAACACAAGCCCCAAGCAGAATCAGATTTGATTAAAAAGTTGTCATTATCTTTTATTCGAGACAAATCTAAATGTATATTTATCCTACGTGACTGCTTATTTTAACTGTTTTTTTACTTGGTTTATGTGAACACAGAACAACTTGCAATATTGCAAAAAAAGAAAAATAACTAATCCATCACTTTTGGTTGAGTCTTGTAAAGATTTGTACAGTTCTGTTACTTTTAACAGAAAGTTATTTATTTATTTTTGATCTCAAAAATGGACGTATCAGTGGCGGTAACGTCACAGTTAACACACTGAGCCAGGTCTGCAAAGCTCACATTTGCTTTCTTTGGCGATATGTGTACTTTCCGTCTGATATGTTCTTTCTTGGATTGCAGATAAAGTTGCAGTATAAATCATGCTTTCTGAACCTCTCAAGTCCCAACCCAGTGAATAGAAATCTGTATAAAGTGTGAGTGAACTTCTGCCATATATTCAGCATCCTCAAGAGACATTCAGACAAGACTGTGAAAGGCTTTGATGACAACCAAGTCCAAAAAGCCCCCTTTTCCCGGGCCGATTTAAACTGAGAACTTTCTCTCTTTCTGAAACTTCGGTCACCACTGCATTCTTTTATCTCTCTGTTCCCTCTATGTGTTTGGGCGGTGAGGCTTACTACAGGGCCTAGTCTAGACCCCGGCCCGTAGCCTTGACTGCTTTGTGTGCAAGGTCATGTTGGACACATACTGTAATATAGCTTGTCTAGCAAAGCAAGGTCAGAACCAATGGTCTGTATAATAATATAGTATCTAATACACATCACAGTCCCATTAAATCCATACCCTAAACTAAAACGCCATGCTTGGGACGTGTTGAAATTATGTGCTGAGATTCTGTTGCAGAGCCTCTCCTCTTTCAACAAGTAAACAAGTCATAATTAATTGCACAGTGTGTAAATTTATCCCAGAAGCACGGATGCCATCTAAACACTCACCGCAAGGAAAGGTCTTGGCAAATAGCCACACAATATTTTTAATTTGGCCTTTTCCTGTAAGGCCCAATAACTGTGTTTTCTGTGTAATGTCTATAAATCCAGACTTTTTTTCTGTCATTGAAGATTATAATAATGTTTCAGTGTCACCAATGTGTTGATGATCCAATATAAAGCATGAGTAACACTACAAGACTTTGAATCATATGATGGCCACGGCAGTGAAAAAAGTGAGAACGATGTCATAGATAGCTCTTGCAATGTTTACAATATGCGCTCTCAATATAGATGGTCTTAAAGGGTTTTATGGGAGAGCTTTTTAATCTACATGCCGAGACATGCTTATACATGCACTCACCCATTTTCTCTTTGCATGTCTGATTTAGTAGTCCCCTAATTTAGTAACCCCCATCAGTGTTGGGGGTAACGCATTACAAGTAACGTAATGTGGGTTATGTAATCAGATTCCTTTTTCAAGTAACAAGTAAAATAATACATTACTTTTCAATTTACAACAAAATAGTTGAGTTACTTTTTCAAATAAGTAATGCAAGATACTTTGTTTTCCCATTTATTTACTGACTCCTCTCTTGTCCTCATGTTGAAAGAAATCAGGAGTAATGTGCAGAGAAGTTGTGTGCACTGTGTGAACATGATGGTTATTAGTTGTAGACTAAATGCTAGCATGCATTTACTCATCTCACTTGCACAAAAAAAAAAAAAAAACAGATTCAGTATTCCTTAAGGTCCTTGCACACTAAGTCTGACATTTTCACGTTAAAAAATAAATACCTCACGTTGTGTCATTCACTTTTAAAAATTTCGGACTCGGTGTGCAAGGACTTTTAAAATGATTAAAACAGTCAAATGCAAACAACCTCCAATAATTAAATGTTAAATAATACAAATATACTTTATGTATTTAAGCTCACTTTATTAACCAATGTGTTTGCTGCTAACCTTCGATGATTTAAATCAACCATTCTAAAAATCAAAAAAAGACTTTAGATTGCCTGTCACATTTGTTTCAGTTTTTTGTTTTTATTGCTGAACTGAAGAAATAGTGTTAAACTTTTTTTCTCCTGCATCCTATTCTTCTGCAATCCAGAAAGGCAGGACAGCTGAAAGGTTTGTTTGAGCTGCATAAAGAGTAGCCTAACTAAGTAACACAATTAGTTACTTTTTGGGAGTAACATACTATTGTAATACATTACTTTTAAAAGTAACTTTCCCCAACACTGGTAGCCATGCATACGTTAGAAAATACTTCTTGCAAAGTTAACAAAATTAATAATGTACAAGCAGTGGTATTGATTGAATACATATAGGAAAATAATATTCCTCTTACACATGGACATATACATGACATAAAAAGTAGTTTTTTATAACATGGACTCTAAAGATTCCAGGAAGGAATCTTTTTGACAGAAAAAGCTTTAAATTTCATAATAAAATGTATGAAATTGAAAATATGAAACTTTATCAAAAATAACAATACACATAACAGTCAAAATTCAAACATATAATCGCTGTTCTTCACAAATGGCTAATTGTGACTTTAGACACAATATGATGAATTGCACTGCATATTATGCAAGTTTAAATAAACTCTTTGCTATGTACTTTCTTTTAGTTACATGTCCTTTATATTTCAAATTTAGCGAAAAGTAGTGCACCTAAAGTTAAAGCAAGTGAGACCATGTCCTCAAAAACTTGATCAGGTCATCCGGCCTCAGTTCGGCCCTAAATCAGTACAAATGAACTGATTATTTAAGCGTAAAATGCAGTCTGTGCCAGGTGCGTGCTCTCAAAGGTCCGTTAGTTGGAGCAAGTCAAGGCGTTAACATAAGGCCGGAGCGTGGATGTAGCAGCGGGGTCTTTGAACCCTCCAGGTGCAGCTGTATGTTGACTGATGGAAACAGGCTTCGGCCTGCGATCGCAAAGCCTCGGATGCACTAAACAGGCTCCGAGAGGAAGAATCGTTACACTTTGACTTGTTTATCAAAGAATAAGTTACTGAACAATGCATTTTTTTCCAGGAGATAGTTGAGGTCGAGGGTTTGTGTTTCTGTGTGTCTGAGACACTCCAGTGGGGTCTTATTTGGCAGTGGGAGAACACAACTGCATCTTTTGTGAACATCCGCAGGCAAGTTCGCACTGTGTTTTCCTCTGTGTAGTTGCAAAAACCCTCTTTCTTTGAGCAAAGAGTGTGTGTCAGTAGGTTTACACACATGTGCGAATCCCACTGGGCCTATAGTATACGTCGAGCTCCATTTTATCCCCTGTTGTTTTGCTATTCAAAAGCTGCTGTCCTTGTCTCCATCTACGTGCCCACATACTCATTAAAAACAAATATGTCCTCATTAGCGACAAGGCATAGATTACACATGTACACATCAGTCTGCCGAGCGCATTCGCGCAAACATAACAGCCCTCCTGTCATGGATCTCAAATATGTTTTTCATTTTACTTGTTTTATATCTCACACGACAGCGTAATGAACGCATTAGCACTTAGTTATAGAAATGCTAAACCTCTCATCATTTTCACCCTATTTCCTTTCACATAAGTCGCAGGAAATATAATCAGTGCAGGTTGTAGAACTCAAGTGGAACCGTGGAAATTTCAGCATAGCTAGGGGGTTCTGTCGGGTCAGCAGGGATCGGGAAGAGTGTAAGGCAAAAGGAGGTAAATGAAAAACAGAAGTAAAGCGAGTCTCCTCAGCTTTTGCCCTCTCTTTACACTTTCCCTCCACCAGATCCACCCGTACCCCGCAGCACACCGCTACTCTTTCTGGGGGGGGAATTTCTGAGAAGAGAGCAAGGAGCAAGCGTTCCGTGCGCTCTGCGCTTATTGCCTTGAGGCCGTGATGTGATATCCTCCTTAACTTCTGTGAAGCTTCCAGTGTCTCCTCCTGCAGATGTCCAGGAACATCTAAGCTCAAATCTCAATAAGGTTTTCTTGTGTGGCTTGGGATGCGTTAGCGACGCATGAAGGTAAGCTCGACACATAGATAAAATGAGGAGAGAGATGGAAGAAGCAGCAGATGATTGGACGGTCACCATGCTGTGTAAAGGACACAGGTTGAGATCAAGGCATGTGCTGTAATTAGTGAGGCGAAGCTCTGAATACGAGCCCCACTGTGCAGTGTGGGGAAGCAACATGTTAATTGCTACCTTTATCAACGCACGGAAATACAGCAGGAAGCGTTCATTCCTACCTTATGAAGGTGCAGAGAAGGAAAAACTTTGACATGAAGACAATAATGGACAAACTGTGTTTTGGTGATATTGTTGTGATGCTGTAAATTGATGGCAAGTGGGGATTAAACAATTGCCAAATGTCCTGATGCAATACTGTATCGTGCATGTTGAGATGATTAATTAGCTCATTTGATCTGAACTCTTAATGAACTCTAAAAAGGAACCCATGCTAACTTTACGTGAAAACTGAATTTGGTATCGATTCAGTTTGTAAATATTTCAGCAGTCTTGTATTTCTGTAATATATATAACAATATGCTGTCACTGATTGGTTTTACATGCACATTTTGGAGGTAAAGCAAAAGACAATCAGTGCAAGTAGATGTTTGTACCGTTCAAAAATGTAGGGTCAGACAGATTTTTTTTTTTTTTAGGAGATGAATACTTTTATTCAGTATTTAGGATTAAATTGATAAACATGGACCGTATACATTAATCAAGTTACAAATAAAATACTAATAAAATAAAGAATAATACTCTTTAAAAATTAAATAAGTATTGTAAAATAAGTATTGTAATATATTAAAATAGAACATTTATTTTGATTTGTAGTAACAGTTCACAATATATACTTGTACTGCATTTACAAAATAAATGCAGCCTTGTTGATCAGAAGAGGTATCTTTAAAAAACACTATACACAATATATTTGGATTTTGTTGTTTGTACAAATGTACATACCCTTAAAAGTATTATTCAATATCAGCTGACTTCCTTTTTACATGTATTATTGACAGACTTTAATGTCCGGTTTTGCTAACACAAGATACACACTGGCTTGTGCTATCTGAAGACATCTGACTGTGTGACAAGCTGGTGAACTCTTTTTTTTTTTTTTTTTGTATGCATTTCATTTTAACAACGGTCTCTCGTGGGCCCTCCAGACTTGAAATACTTGGCCATGGCCAATGGCATGCCTTCGAGCGACATACTACACTCACTCAACCTCAAGGCTGGTGAAACCCTCTGCAGAGATGTCAGTCATTGATCCCTCTAGCGTGGACATGGTCAGGGGACAGGAATATCATGTCTGGGCCGAAACTGATTTGCCCCTGGAGACTCTAGACTGGTTGTTTTGTCTTGGGAAGTGGCGCTCACTGCTATGATGGAAGCCAGTCGGTTTGTTGACATGGTGGTATGGAATGTTACACCTTGTCACGTTGCTCCAGTAGACGAAATGTCTTTCAGTGTCTGTGTAAAGAGATGCCTCAGGATTTTCTTTGTCAAAGACACATCAGAGAAGGTTGTACAAAAGATGTTTTTAGAGCTCTCTAGAGAAAGACTCCTAGGGTCTGTTCTGGTCGTCTCGCGCTATATAAAGGCAGAGTAGAGCAAGCATGAAGCACTTGTCTAAACTGCTGCGATTTTTTATTCAGCAAACTTTCCAGACATGATAACAAGCTGGCAAAAAAAAAAAAAAAAAAAAACTGTAAACAGCCCACTTACCATTAGGTAATTGAAAAGAAAATAAATAAATCTCTGTTTCCCCTCTGAGCCACCCTCTCTCCCTTTTTTGACATTTATCTTTAGTTAGAAAAGGCGAGAATGTAAATTGCCAGAGACAAGTGTTTGCAGGATTATCTTTACATACTCTGAGATTAGTGGAGGATGTTACGCCATGGTTGTCGGGAGAAATTAAAATGAATAAAACAAAGGGCTAATGAGAGTATGGTGGATATCTTAAATACCTTCTGCACCTAGGTTAACTGGGTTTGAAGTCCTTTTGAATGTTGTTTTGCTCTACTTAAGATTTCAGCCGGCTTTGAACTGGTTTAGAGGGAAAACATTTGAACATCTTAATATAATATAATATAATATAACAACATAACATAACATAACATAACAATATAATGTAATATATTATAACATTATCAAATAAAATTAAGCAGGCAATTTTTTTTTATCACCAATTAATACCTAAATTCCAACATATTGTAGATGAATAAAACAGCTTAATTGCTATCCTCCTGGAAAGCACACACAACAAAATTACTAATAGTTATTGCAATTGCTTTGACTCAAATTAATCAAGAAAACTAAATTCTATTTAGTTTATCGAGTGCTAATACAATGTATGTTTTGAATGATACTTGTTTTTGTACAGTTTCTCAATTTAATTACATGTATCATTAAAAGCAACACATTTGCAGTTTAATTGTGGTGCTCTGTTTAATTGACTGTGGAGTCTTTTTTTATAAGTAGAGTAATTAATTTGAATCAATAACTACACTCTAGCTTATCTGTGGCAAAGAAGTGCCAAACTAATGCTTTTTGTTCTTATGTCAGTTGGTTTAGTATAATTGCACTTTATCATGTGTAATGGTATTTGATTTGTTTATGAGTAATAGACCTTTAATGGTTAGACAATATTTCAGTTATTTGCTATATGTGCATTTTTTTTTTTTACAATAACTATTATCTAATGCGCATTTTAAATACAATTCAGATAGATGTAAATTAAAAAAAGGTGAATTTCAGCTGTAGAGAACTAAATCAAAATAGCTGCACAAGAGCATATATTAGATTGATTTGGAAACTCTTAAAATAACTCTTGTGACCAGAATATCTCTCTCTCTGAGTCTTGCAGACACAGTGAGGAATCTGATGAGGTAGTGTTGCATTTTTGTTTGTGGGTCTGTTGCAAGTGCCGTTCTGGAAATCTCTCGGCACCAAGATATATAAATATGCCTTAATATCATAAAGGATATGTAATCGCAAAAAAATAAAAATAAATTCCTACAAAAATAACCAGCCAGTGTAAAGTATTTTGTTTGTATGCACATGGCCTTCTCCTCACAGCAACAGTAAATTGACTGATTTGTTGAAAGGTGTCCATGAGCATGACAAATTATGCCGTGCTTGATAGTGTTGTTCATTATCAAGTGTGGAACACTTTATTATTGCATCGTGCCGCTATGTGAGCCAACCATAATAAACAAGACAGGTTCTTCTAAATAATGCCATTAAATAATACTTTTTAACATGCATGCAGATTTTTGAATGTGCATTTTTAATAAGAGCCTCAAGTTATTTGTCATTTGCAAATTTGTCTGACAACCTGCCATTGATTAATGAATCTCAAGATCAGATTCCGAACAGGTGGTGTAAAACATACTATGCCACTAATATTTTAAACCCAAAAAGTTGGGGACTAAGATGAACATCAGTACGGATCTCTGCACTATTTATTACCCCATTTTAAGTGTGCCCTGGAAGAGTGACGTTAAGTATAACACAAAGTGTTGGCTTAAAGGATGTCTAACAGATGGCTTACAAAACCCAGGATGTTTTTGAAGGGAAAGACCTCAGCTTACATTATTAAGCTGTCACATCTGCACATAGCAAATATGCTGGCAGGGATAAAATCAAATGAACAGAGAAGTAGCAGCAAGGGAGCGGTACGAAATAAGGAAAAAAAGACCCGGACACATCTCTCTCTTGCTAAGTTAATACGGAGGTCAGCATTGCGCTTGCCAAAGCGAGACGATATGAACTTTGCATGCGTCGAGTTCATCCCTCGTTCCTTACCCATCGATGTAGCAGCTCATTTAAGCCTTCATTAGACCTGCAGAGAAGCGACCTCGGCCGATGTCATCAAACTCGGGTTCATCTCGCATGGCCTGGCAGCCTATCATGCGCAGAGCTGATGGCTTGGAACAGGTATTTGGGACGAAACCGAAAGCAGATGTTTCGCTTTAAGACCTCTCTTAGATGTCTAATGAATCCGAAAGTTAAGGCCTGTTGATCCAGAGCGGTTTGATTTGCCAGTGGAAATGGGGCATCACATTCATAACGAGCAGCATTACCTAATCACAGTAAGGCAGCGTGGGCTGTGGGGGAGTGGTGGACTGGGGTGAGTCGGGCTAGGAAATGAGTGCTTCTAATGCCTCCTGAATGTTGCGAATGAATCATTGGTGCTGAGTACACACTGCAGAGTCCAATTGATGTCTCATTTCCTTTATCCTACCGGGATGCGGAGAGCACTTCAAACTTGCAATCAGGGAGACCTTAGAGAAAATCACTGAGACCTACGCAGACCTTTGAACGGTCATGCAACTGAGTGTGTGTTATGCAAGATTTGCGAGACTACGATGGTAAATGTGTGTGTTTGTATATACTGGGAGTAGGATGCATTTTGACATGCAATACTAGGGGTTTTCAAATGTGCATCTACATGGATAGCATTATATTTTAGGTTTAAATACTTTGCTGTGTGGTATCTATTAATTTGCATTATTTAATGATGCCACAATTCATGCTGGGACCTGCATCCAGCCAGAGTTGTTTACTCAAATTAAAGCTATTAAAATTAGCTTTTGTTAATTGAAATAAAGTTTAAATAAAATAGATTAACAACTTAAAGCTAAACAAAAATTAGAAATGGTGCCTCTTCAACTAACTGAAATAAAAAAGGAAATTATAAGTTTTAGTATAAAATTACTAAAAGTAAAATAAATGAACAGATTAAACAAATAATTAAAGCTAAATATAAATAAAAAAAACTACTAAAAATGACAAAGGCATTATAATAAAATTACTAAAACTTTAACTAAAATTAAAATGAAAACAGAAAATATAAAAATAAAATATAAATCAAGTTATAATAATAAATACCATAATAGTATATAAATAATTCTAAAATAGCACTGCACTATTTGGCTATTTGTGCACTTATTGTTATTGTTTACTTAATTGTACAGCCTTACATTGGGCTGTCTAAATGAGCAAATATAGTGTCATAAAGGATAAGAGAATACTATTTGCCAATCAGTTTTGGGCAAATTTACATCTGAAAGTAATGCGTTATTGCATATTGCATTACTTCCAAAAAAAAGTAACTAATTTACCTTTAATGGAAAGTAATGCCTTAAAGGATTAGTTCACTTTTTAAATAAACTTTTGCTGATAATTTACTCACCCCCATGTCATCCAAGATGTCCATGTCTTTCTTTCTTCAGTTGAAAATAAATTAAGGATTTTGATGAAAACATTACAGGATTTTTCTCCATATAATCGACTTCAATGGACCCCAAATGGTTCAAGGTCCAAATGACAGTTTCAGTGCAGCTTCAAAGGGCTTTAAACGAAATCTAGCGAAACGATCGGTCATTTCAAAAATAAATAAAACATTTTAAGTTTTATAAGCACAAATGCTCATCTTGCTCTGTTCTGTGATGCGCGTTCGTGACTCACGTAATACGCAATTACGTTCAAAAGGTCACGCTCGACGTACGCGGAAGTATCGAGTCAGTGTTTACAATTGTGAGGAAGGAGGACCATATACACATATTCAAATGTCTTTGTGTCAGTTTATCGTTTAAAATGCATTCGTGTGCGTAACCTGGGTGTTTTAATATTAAAAAGGCTAAAAGAGAATTTTCGTCAGGACAGAAGCGTGACCTTTTGAACGTAATTGCGTATTACGTGACGTTACTATGCGTCACTAATCCTTTAAGTTAATTTTGCATTACTTTTTCTCAGCTGGGTTGGGCTTGCTTGCTGTGCTGTCATTCTGGATTGCCGTAGAAAAAAACTCACCACTTTTACTGAGAAGTGTCTCGCTACAGCCAGCTGTGGACATCCAACTCGGCTCACAAGTGTGATGTCAGAAGCCATGCCCATGTCCAATATGTCTGTCAGGAGTCCATCACCATCCAGATCATCATCTCCACCCACTAAAGTAAAGTCCTTTGCTGCCTTCAAACAGCACTTCAAAGAAGTTTTTGGGCAAGTAGTGTCCGAACTATCCATTCATGACCAGCTATTCAACCTTCGTCAAGGAAATTCATCTGTAAGTTCGTATGCCCTTCAATTTCGTACTCTCGCCGCCTCCAGCGGCTGGAACGAAAGCGCTCTGATTTCTGCCTTCCGTCATGGATTGAATTCCAAGGTGCGCCACCTGCTGGTTGTGTATGATGACAGCACGGGACTAGAAAACCTGATTCAACTAACACTCCGGATTTCACAGCGACTCACCGCTTGTGACCGAGTTGAACCCACTGTCAGTTCTCCGCCTCCAGCTTTATCTGTCACTCCTCCAGCACCAGTTCCTATGAAAGTAGACTCCACCCATCTATCCGCTGCTGAGCGCCAGCGCCGAGTCCAACATTTCCTCTGTCTTTATTGTGCATCAGACAAACATCTCCTCAGTTCTTGCCCTGTTCGTCCACCGCGGCAAGCGGTAAGTGCCATTCAACTCACTCCGAAGATTGAGCATTTAACACGAACCAGTGTGCACATTATAACCTCCTGTGTTTGTCTCCCAGCGCAAGCCCTCGATGACTCTGGTTCCGCGGGGAACTTCATATCCAACCCGTTCCTCCAAAAACTGAATATCCGGCAACGTCGATTGTCTCAAGATCTACCCGTTCAAACCATTCAAGGCAAGCCACTGGGTCGAGGTCGTATTCGCCATTATACGCCCACTCTAACTCTTCAAATTGGTTGTTTACACTCTGAGGAGATTTCTCTTATGGTGCTGGAGGAGTCCACCGGATATCATCCTGGGACGCACTTGGTTAGTTCAACATCAGCCAGTACTCCACTGGGGAACCGGGGAAGTACTCCTTTGGGGTGAAGATTGTCATGTATCCTGTCTCAGTACCATCCAGAAAAACCCTTCTTCGTTCCGGTCCCCGCCAACTACTGATGTCTCTAAAATTCCAGTTTGCTCTACTTCGGTGGAAAGCCCTGATGTCCAGGTCTAAGTTGAAATCCCAGTGGAGTACCGGGCGTTCCAGGACGTCTTCAGCAAGGAACGGGCTACCAAGTTACCACCACACCGGCCATGGGACTGCGCAATCGACTTGCTACCTGGAGCAAAGCAAATAGTTAAAAAATCATACATTGTGATTTCTGGATTTTATTTTTTAGATTATGTCTCTCACAGTGGACATGCACCTACGATGACAATTTCAGACCCCTCCATGATTTCTAAGTGGGAGAACTTGCAAAATAGCAGGGTGTTCAAATACTTATTTTCTTCACTGTACGTCAACAGTTAATCCGACCTTCTACCTCCCCTGCCACTTTGAGTTTCTTTTTTGTGGCCAAGAAGGACGGAGGCTTGCGGCCGTGCATCGATTACCGTCATCTCAACTCACAGACCATCAAATTCAGTTATCCCCTTCCTCTGGTCCCTGCTGCCCTGGAGCAGCTGCGAGGAGCACGCATATTCTCCAAACTGGACCTTAGGAGTGCCTATAACTTGATCCGATTCCGGCGTGGAGACGAGTGGAAAACTGCTTTCGTGACCCCCGCAGGCCACTACGAGTATCAGGTTATGCCTTTCGGATTGTCCAATGCTCCTGCCGTCTTTCAAGGGTATATGAACGAAGTCCTTCGAGAATTCCTCAATCGCTTTGTAGTGGTCTACATTGACGATATACTCATCTATTCGTCTTTCATGTCTGAACATCATCAACATGTCATCCAGGTCCTCAAAAAACTGAGAGAGCACAAGTTATATCTGAAACTGGAGAAATGCGAATTCCATACCTCTACCGTTCACTTTCTGGGATGTGTGATCAACCAGCGAGGCGTTCAAATGGACCAGAGGAAGGTGGAAACCATCCAGAACTGGCCACAACCCACATCCGTAAAAGAACTACAACGCTTTCTTGGTTTTGCAAACTTCTATCGAAGATTCATCCGCAATTACAGTTTGATCAGTGCTCCCCTCACCTCAGCTCTCAAAGGCCGGCCCAAGTCTCTGTCCTTGTCCTCCGCCGCTGTCCAGGCCTTTCAGTGCATAAAGGAGACCTTCATCACTGCTCCCATTCTCATCCATCCCAACCCGGACCTTCCGTTCGTAGTGGAGGTGGATGCCTCTTCCACTGGAGTGGGAGCAGTGTTATCTCAGCGGCAGGGTGAGCCATCAAAACTCCTTCCATGTGCCTTCTTCTCCAAGAAGCTGTCCCCGGCGGAGCGGAATTATGACATCGGTAACCGGGAACTGTTGGCCATCAAACTGGCCCTCGAGGAGTGGAGGCACTGGCTGGAGGGAGCTAACCATCAATTCACGGTGATAACCGATCATCGTAACCTGGAGTACCTAAAGGAGGCTAAAAGATTGAACCCTAGACAAGCCCGCTGGGCTCTGTTTTTCACACGCTTCAACTTTGTGGTATCATATCGCCCCGGAAGTAAGAATTGCAAGGCTGATGCACTATCACGAATCCATCATACCTCCATTGAAGATCTTCATCCAGAGCCTATCCTCCCTCCAGCTGTAATCCTCAGCCCCATCGTCTGGGAAATTGACCAACAGATCGCCCGCCGAACTTGCACGCCAACCCGCTCCGCCGGGAGGTCCAGAAGGGCGTATCTTCGTACCTCAACATCTTCGTACTCCCCTTCTGGACTCAGCTCACACCGTTCCAGGCTCTGGACATCCAGGTAGCAAGCGTACCCTCTCGCTCCTCAGTCAACGGTACTGGTGGCAGTCCATCTCCAGAGATGTTTCCAGGTTTGTCCGCGGATGTTCAGTCTGTGCCATCATCAACACCCCGAGGAGACTCCCTGAAGGCAAGCTCGTACCGTTACCTCTTCCCAGACGACCATGGTCGCACATCGGAATCGATTTCATGACTGATCTACCCAATTCAGAAGGCTTTACCTGCGTATTCGTCATTGTGGACCGGTTCTCAAAAGGTTGCAAGCTGATCCCCTTACCTGGTCTTCCCACAGCCTTAGAAGCAGCTGAAGCCTTATTTCACAATGTATTCAGGAACTTCGGTCTTCCAGAGGATATCGTCTCGGACCGGGGACCCCAGTTCATCTCAAGAGTATGGCAAGCCTTCTTCAAACTCCTCGGGGTCACCATCAGCCTCTCCTCAGGTTACCACCCGCAGACAAATGGCCAGACTGAACGGAAGATTCAGGAGATTGGACGTTACCTGCGGACGTACTGCCATCAGCACCAGGACAGCTGGAGCCGTTACCTCCCATGGGCAGAGTATGCCCAAAACTCCCTGCGGCAGAACACCACCGGGCTCACCCCCTTCCAGTGTATCCTTGGTTACCAACCTCCGCTCTTTCCTTGGTCGGGTGAGCCCTCGGAGGTTCCAGCTGTCGACTTCTGGTTCCATCAGAGCGAGGGGGTATGGGATTCAGCTCATGTGCATCTACAACAGGCAGTACGGAGACACAAGGAACAGGCGGACCGTCACTGACTCGACATCCCTCAGTATCAGCCAGGACAAAAGGTGTGGTTGTCGACTCGGGACATCCATCTCCGTCTGCCTTGCCGTAAGCTGAGTCCTCAATTCATCGGACCATTCACCATCCAGAGGCAGTTGAACGAAGTGACCTATAGGCTCAACCTTCCCCCTCATTTCATGATTTCTCCTTCATTCCATGTTTCCTTGCTTAAACCTTTCACTGACCCTGTCACTCCTGTTCCCTCAGATAACCCTTCCATGGACGTACCTCCTCCTCCCGTTCCCGTCGAAGAGGAACCCATCTACCAAGTCCGCTCTATCTTGGATTCCCGGTGGCGAGGTCCTTGGCTGGAGTACCTGGTGGACTGGGAGGACTACGGGCCAGAGGAACGTTCTTGGGTCCTGCGAGATGACATCTTGGATCCTACTCTACTCACCCAGTTCCACAGTGATCATCCGGACCGTCCTGCTCCCAGGGAATATATTTCAGTGATGCTTTGGATGAACAATATATAAAACCGCCAATATGAAGAAGAACGATTTAGTGTAATTGCCGCTCGATGCCGCTTTATTAAAAAATTTATAATAAAAAAATAAAACTTTGAAACCGGAAAGAACCATCAAGAAGACTTAATCCTGATTATTTTTCATTTACTTCTTATATTTCTCTGTTTATGACAGGCCGCACTGAAACCCACTCAAAGCCTACCCATACGCACCTAAAATAACACTTTTAATCTGGAACCCAGACTGAAAACCAATAAAAACCCTTTCAATCGGAAACCTACATACAACAAATCAGGTTTCCGGGGTGGAACGGGGATGGGGAGTCACAAGGTGACATTGGACATGAGTTTGGCTTCTGACATCACACTTGGAAGTGGACGGGGTTGGATGCCCTACTTGCTTTTACTTCAGCAATTAAAAAAATAAATAAACACTGTTAAACTGTTTTTATTTTTATTTTTATTATTAGTATGGTTTAATTGGATTGTCTAAGGTCAGCAACAAAGACATTGGTTAATAAAATGAGATTACATGCATGTGTAACATGTGACCTAGTTTTACCCAATCTGTTTGATTAGTCATTTCATTCACCTGTGTCCTGTTAATTTACTAAATAAATTCCTTTGTTGACTTTGTGTATTTAGACCATGCCTTCTCCATCAGTCTTCGTCTGTTCTCGAGTGTTTATGATTAAAGTTTGTTTTCTAGATTATTCCTCGTTGTGCGATTTACTATTATGCCACGTTATGTAACAGCATGAAGTGTAAATGAATTGTTTAACTTAACTGGTTTGTGTAAAATTCTGAGTTTGCATGTGACTTTTTTTTTTATTCATTTTGAGGAACACTGAATCTGTTTTCGTGTAAGTGAGCTGAGTAAATGCATATTGACATTTAGTCTAGAACTACAATAAACATCATGCCCGCAAACACACAATGCTTCTGTGCCTTACTCCCCATTTCTCTCAACATGGGGAGGTGTCAGTCAATAAATGAAAAAAAAAATACAAAATTATTTGAAAAAGTAACTCAGATATTTTGTTGTAAATTAAAAGTAATGCATTACTTTACTCATTAATTGAACATAATCTGATTATGTAACTTGCATTACTGGTAGTTTGTTACCCCCAACACTGTTCTTAATATTCATGAATTTGAGAATAGGCACACACTATTTCAACTTGTTCCCCTCACTGTCTTTAAATTTCTATCCTTGTTAATTTTGCGCACAGTTTCAAGTATTCAAGTATTCAAGTATATCTATATGGTCTTTAGCGTCCTTCTTAGCTCCCATGCCGGACACCCGGGTTCGAATCCTGCTCGGAGCAGGTCGAGTGGGAACGGTAAGGTTTAGGGGGGTAAGTGTAACTGAGACAAGCTAGTAGTGAGACTGTTCCTAATATAAACTCACCTGGCCTCATGAGGCACTCTAGCGAATGACACTATAGGCTGTGGTCTTTAGTGTCCTTGTTAGTGTACCTGCCTCCCATGCCGAAAACACAAATTAGAATTCCCCTCAGAGTGGTGTGAGTAGAAATGGAGCGTTGAGCATCTTTTTCCCACATTTTATTTAGGTCAAAAGGTCTTCATTATTAATTTGCATTGGTAGAAACATAATCTATCAATTATAATCCTTTTTCATAATCCTCTTTGCTGAATTGTCACTAAATAATATTTTTGCTGAAGCCTTTTGGGCAGAATATATAAACTATTGCTCTTTGTTGTTCAAAGTGTGTCAAGAACTTCACTCGAACCTGTTCACCAAGCCTTTCAGGTCATTGTCTCATCATATTCTCAGAACAGTAGCCAACCCTCAAAACATGAGTTTGTAGCTATTTGTGCTCTTTTTGGTAGCGAAGTGGTGGGACACTTTAACCTAATAGACCTTAATGCTTATGGCTCTCAGGGGCAGTAATTGCACCCCATATCTGTCTGCCCTGACCTCTCTCACCACTGCTGTGCTTTGACAAGAGCAGCTCTTTCAGCTAAGCAAGTGGACTCATTGCCACCAGAATAGAGATGTGATGATGTATTTTACAGTGTTTTAATATTTTCCTTTCTTTGTTCTATTTTATGTGAATGATGTCTTGGAGAGAATACTTAAAAAGGTAATTAAACATATTGTTAACAAATTTATTTTCAAACTTGAATATAACGAATTGTGACAGTCCAATGTCATTTTCTATTTGTCATTTTTTAATCTAAAGAAAACCACTGGTCTTTTATTTTATAGCCATGGCAACATGAGAGCACACAGAGATTACTATTTAGAAAAATAAAAAAACACTGTAATTTTAACATACGCAAAGTGATAATAAAAAGACACATAATCATCGTTATAATTCATCAGTTTCGACAAATCAAAGGGGCAGCCACATACCCATGACCTTTGACGTGTCTTACACCTCTGAGCTTTCATTCTGATGGCTTCATTTGTCACTCTGCACTACCACTAAAACAGCATCACGCCAGCTATGGTGAGATTAGAAAATTACACAAATGGAAGGGTGGAAAGGTATAATTGAAAATGGCAAATGGTTGAATGGGGAAGACATTTAAAATGAGTGCTCTGTGCTGTTAGGCTGGCAGGATGTTGGGAAGCCTTGGAGGGGCATGCTAAAGAATCATTACACTTTGTGACAGGGCTCCAGGACAGCGCCTGTTGGAGAAAGCTGGCACGTCGTGCCCAGACAAACAAGAGTAGAGTTTAATCACAGAGATTACTGCAGTGCCGCTGCTGCCATGACAGGGACTAATTGAGGAAATACAAGACACCTTCTAATGAACATCTAATTAAAGCAACACAATGTCCCAAGAAGCATCTTGAGGAACGTACTAGGGAAAATAAGACATGGCATGGTGCCTTCCACAGCGTAAGTGGTACTTAAGCCGCTTTGTCTTTGTGGCTTGTTTCCTGAAAGCATTGTTATGCATTACTTAAATACATTTGGTTTGAGAAAGAGTGATAACTGTCAGCCAGCAACACCTCCCATTTAAGTATGGACAAGCAGTAGCCATCCAAAACGTGAAGTTTAGAAATTTGTGTTTTTAGATTTCAAGAAAAAAACAAAAAAACATCCAATGTCACTAATCCGTAATGAAATAACATACAGTATAATTTATATAATATATATGACCTGACCAAATGTATTTCTGCAAAAGAATGGCTAACGTTCGATGCTTAAATCCCCTGATTACTAAGCTGTCTCCTGAAGGACCTCCTGAGGATAGTGTCCTCATGTTGGCCTCTTCTTTAACATTATCGTCTGACATGCATTCAGTTTAACCAGGGTGCCAAGTTGGATGCCAAGAATGTAACCTTAAATGGTACCATAATTTGGACCACTGCTGGTCCCATTATATTTAGATTCGCAGAAGTCTTGGAGTTGCATCAGAAAATGACCCTTAGCAACCAAGGCATGTAACAACATTATTATCTGCATTCTAACAAGCCGGAGACTTTTTGGAGTGCCTTTTGACATTGCCATTCAATTCTGTCTTGTATAGGAGACATAACGAAGCCCACTCTGAGAACGTATGCCAAGGATGAGACACATTTTCGAGCTGTCACTTTGCTGGTCATTTCACCCTAATTGGGACATCACCGACCTGCTTTCCCTGAAAATATGTCATGGTTTGCCCTTGTAATTATGCTGTACCTGTCAAAGGCTGTAATATCACACCAAACAACTCAACTTTTGCTTATTTTACTAGCATAAAGCAGAATTTCTATGATATGTGACCTTAGAAATAGTGCTCGTAATATAACACAATTTTTCAACACCATTTGAAACCATGTCTTTGTTTTATTGTTTTTTTTTTCACCCATTCACTCCTTGGCATATCAGTATACAAATTTAAGCAATGGAACAGATTCGACAAATCTATTGCCAAGTTTAATCTTAATTTTCCATTTTAAATCATGAGTTGTTGCAAAAAATTTTTTATTATTTTTTTTATTCATGCCCACACAAATAAACTGAAGTTGATGAATGCCACCAAATGTTGGGCTTTCCCTTTTATTTTCCTGAAATGCTTTCCAAGAAAGTTGGGGTAATTGCAATGTCTTTCGATTAGAAATATCACGAGAGAATGCAAAAATCAGTAATCTAATTCTATATGATGGTAATTGTACACTAGATGTCATTTCCTTGCAACTTTTGTGTTTGTGGATGTTCTTTATTGTGCCCTTCTGATGTCTGGGATAACATAATAGCATGACAATCCTCTGTTTTTTTTCTGACAATCTCTGTTGTTTCATGCGTTGGATGCTAAATAGGCTCATTTCCTCTTTTTTTCTTTTTCTTCTGAATTTTTTTAACCCAAGTACATCTTTAATATGAAGAACGTCATTGAGGTTGTCTGCGCGTATTTGGAGCCAATAACAGGGACAAATTGGCAAATTACTTATCCAAACTTTAAAATATGCTAAGTATACTTACCATCACAAATTGCACCCAAAATCATATCCATTGGGGCTATTGTTTCGTCTACATGATTACAAGAACTAAATTTGTGCAAAAGAAGGGATCTGGACTTTGTATAGGTTTTCCTTGGCTTTCACCCCAAACAATCTGCCACCAAGACTTAGTCAGGGGCAGAGACATGGCAATAGAAACATACCCTCAGGTTAAAACCCATTTTTTACGGATGTTTTAAGTGACAATCGTTAAAATTCAAAGCATGGACATTAATTGAAGAACTCTTTAAAAATCAAGCCCAATTTACCCACAGGAGCTTTAGTGAATGGGATTCACGTTATCAAATAGTTTGCCAATTTTACTCTTTACTTAGCTGCTAATATGTTTGACAAGTCCTTTAAATCAGTGATACTGAGAAGGCTGTTTGATTGGACTAGTTGTCACTTTAAAAAGGATGCCTGAGGCTGGTGATTGACTCACTCTAGATGAAATGAGAGAGCTTTGGGAGGAATGCTGCTCTGGAAGTGTCCGTTGGATTAAGAGCTATTATGGGAACATCTATTATGACACCTAAATCATCAGCTGCAAAGCACAGCCAAATGCACCATGAAACGGACCCGAGAAGACCTCGCTCCTCACACTCCATCTGTGCTGCTTGTCACACGCTTTTCAGCGAGTGGAGACAGAGCTGCTAAGAAAGAGCGGGCTGGAGAGAAACAGAGGGATGTACATATGTAAGCGCTGAATCTGTATATATGGCGCCCAACGAAGGGCACTTGTTAGGGTCTTATTGAGCTGCTCGCTTTGGTTGAGATGTGTTTGCTTCCTCCAAACACACTCGGGGTCTTTCCATCACCTTCCTGAAAAGTAGTTTACTCTTTGTTCTGTTTCGTCACGTTTCATTTTTGTTATGAAAACAAATGTTCTTCATTTGGCATGAACAATCTCTGTCAAAGTCCCATTATGGGAGCTGACTTATTAAATTTAGTCTTTAGAATAAATCCCGGATTATGAAACCGATATACAGTACAGAGATAACTTGGATGAAAGGGCTGTGCAGGGTCTTGCCCCACTTGCTCTTACCTTGAGGTGAGTTCCTTCCATCTAATTAGAAGATAAAAGCTGCCACTTTCACAGTGCTCAGGGCATGCTCGGAGAAACTCGGAGAGTGAGTGAAGGAGACAGAGAATGAGTGGGGTTGAGTGCGCTCTCAGGTTGCCATGGACACCTGCCAGAGCGTTCAGGTTCGAGATCTGTAAGCACTTCGGAGATTGAGATGTGAAGATCTATGGCATTTTCAAATGATGGGAATGGAAAACTGGCTATATGTTCATTTGCTTTTTAAAATCAGATAATGAAAGTGTGTAGATTTAATTTTTTTCATTATATAAAAAAAATTTGTATAGTAAGGTAAATAAACAATATATAAATGCTATAAAAAAAAAAAAACAGTTCAATTCACCCTTCGCCAGGAGTTTGATTGACAGGGGATCTGACCAATCATAATCCGCCATCCGCAGAATCTACCATTTTGTCCGACAGTCAGGAGAATTAGTAGATTATCATTGGTGGACTTGAACTTGAAAAACAGTGTGTACTGACGTCTTTCCACGGTTGAAACACAATTCCTTCATTACTGCCACAAAACTTTATTTACTGTTTACATTTTTTAAAGAAAAGACTAAATTTGAAACCTGAGACTTTGTTTCATATCAAGTACAATGTTCTCTCACCATTCCCGATTTCTAACACGCACTCTTGCATCTATCAGTCTGCTATCATGTTTTTTCCGTCGCTCCTTTCACATTTATATGTACATTTTGTGAGCTTATTTCGTCCATTAGATTGAAAGATCTGAAAAAGCCTATACATTTACCTGCACATAGACCCTCCCCTCAAAGAAATCAGGACAGTATATTCTGAAGTGACAAAAGAGACTAAAGACTAAGTGTAAACGGGAATGTGTCTCCCTCGTCTACTTGTGATCCGATCGACCAAAACACATCTTAATGTAACCAGGTCCTAAATCCAATCTGACTGATAACAAAGAACCTGCAGCCGCCAAAACACATTTTACATACGACTGTTTCCCATGCATTTGTGACTGTTATTTAAAATATATGTAATGTGAAGCTAGTAGAGAAGTATAATTGTCCAATTGTATTGTAATTCTGTAATTCTGTAATTCTAATTATTAAGAGCAACACATTTTGAGCACCATTTAATTTAATGAACATTCAGAAGGATGCAGTTGACAGATCTAGTTTGAATATGGTAGAATAGCACATTCGCTATCGAACGTAGCAGGGTTCTTTATATAAATGTAAACCAGTGAAGTATAGCTCTTGATTCTTTTTCCATGTATCCAAAGTCTTCTATTTTAAAGCATACTCAGATAACCCATTGTTTCCCCTTAGTAGATTGGAGAGCTGTTCATGCAGCAGCAGGGTGGTTGTCATCATAGAGTATCTCCATGCAAGCTAGTGGCTGTGTCTGTGGCAACCAGAGTGGTAATAGGGGAAAAAATAAGTTGAGGCACCAGCCGTAATCCTGCGTTCAGAAGATCCAGATGGCTAACCTTTCAGTCAAAATATTGTTTTTGGAAAGAGGTGTGTGGACTCCTACCTCTCTCTCCCTCTCTCTGTCTAGAGCTCTCGCTTTCTCCAAGCCCCCAATCCCTCCTCCTTTATTTCTCTGTACTTCATCAGATCTATTCAGGCTCAGAGTTCATCAGAACGTTCTAGAATGGAACATGAAATCATGTGATGTTCTTAGCGTGCTTACCTTGCACATGTGTATGTGTGTGTAAATGAATGGATGGATATGCGTGTTAAACGTGGGCTCCCCTCAGTCTCCTGGGCAGGACACACACAGAGCGACCTTGTGTTAAGAAGAGGGCTGACTCGAACCTGCACACGCCACTCAGTATCATTTATATATAGACCACCAGTGGAATTTCCAACACAAAAACACAGTTGCTGAGAGTTAGCTGAGAAGTATGCAACATATGTCATGGCATATTTTGATTTGGGATATTCAAAATAATGAAATGGCCTAAATATTTTAAATAATTAGCCCAGAGAGCATAGAGCAAATCCTGCTGGAAACATAAACTTTTTAAAGAATTAAATAAAGTAAATGTTATCAACATGGTTCATAATACTATCTATTGTATCAAAGAAAAATATACAAATTAAATTAAATATTAAACTTAAAAGGGTAAAGGTTAAAAAAAAGTCATCATTTACACTCATTTATCTCATGTATCTTTTTTCTGCAGAACACAAAAGAATATATTTTATATATAGTTGGTAGCAAAACAGCTCTAGAAAGAAAGAAAGAAAGAAAGAAAAAGAAAGAAAGAAAGAAAGACGTTTAAACATTATACACTTTTTTAAATTATTGAAATATATTTCGTTTTGTCATTTTTTATAGTTTAAAAAAATATATGCTGGTGCTATTTTGTTGCTCTGAAGTACTTTTTTTATTAACAGTGCCACTATAAAAACAAATCACATAAACATAAATCCGTCTGTAGATTCATCTAGATAATGTTAATGTGCTGTCAATGACAAAACTAAAATTGTAATTGCACTGGAGGCTAAAAAAAAAAAACACCACGCTGCCTCAGGAAAGATGCCGCTTTGGGCTTCCTGTTAGTCCTCTGTCACCTTTAAGATAACAGAACACATGGTGTAAAGTAAAGACATACTTCCCACACTAAAATATACACATAAAAAAAGTTGAACAAATCCTACTCTTATTCTCTGTCTCTTTCTCCCTCACACACACACTTGGGTCCAGTCAGCGTGCCTCATGGGGGGAGCCGGGCTGGCTCCTGTGGTTGATGGTTGGGGCGTCTCTGCTGCTGTGCATTGCCACACTGGTCCTCTTTCCTCTAGAGCCGCACAGACAGCCAGACTCCTGCATGCTGCTGCTGCTGCTGTTGCTGCCGCTGGAACACACAGCTTGTGTCCAGCATTGAACGCTCTAACAGCATGGCCAGAAAAGACAGAGACATTACAGCTTGTTAGACATTACCATTAGTTTATTAAATATAGGAAAGAACTGTCTGTGGGTATTTAGTGGAGAGAAAAGAGACAGCAAATAAGGAGAAAGTGAGAAAGGTGTGCTGACTCAGAAATGCAGTTTTCCAGGTTGTCGCTCAGGATGCTGAATGAGGCTTGGTATTGTAACTAAGTTACGATAAGTGGGGAGGGCCAATAATAAATGCACTTACAGTACAAACAAATTATACTTTTGTTACGGAGTGCTCTGTACAGTAAGGGATAATTATGCATTTTTCCCCCCTTAACAGTTTCCTCTTCCCTTGTGACTGACCTCGGCTACATCCTGTTGCAGTGTTTTTACAGTAAGCAAACTCTTTTACCGCTTTTTGTCGTATTTGTGTGCCCCGTTTCAATGAAATCCCCATTATGCTATTGTAACATTAGATATGTAGGATGAACTCATTCCTTCTCACCAAAACCCATTCCCATTAAAGGTCAGATATCCCCATGATATTGTAAACAGGGTCAATACAAATGTGATGTCACTGAGAGAATGGGATTCCGTGAACCCGAGGGAAAACACTTTTGATGCGGTAAATGCTTGTCTTCCCTGTACTTGCGCTATTTCAGGTTAAAATATCATTCATAATTGAATTAGTATAAATTTGTCTTAAAAATCCACATTGTGTCACTGTCAGTATGATGTGTTATCGTGTGAATTTAAACCGTACATAAATAATGGAGATAAATGATAGGAATCTGTGCTTTTATTTCACACTCTCACAATGCTATATTAAATAATAATATATTTAAAGTATAGGACAGAGTAGGACTGGACAGGAGATAGGATAGGATAGGATAGGATAGATTATAGGATAGGATAGGATAGGATAGGACAGGACAGGATAGGATAGGATAGGATAGGATAGGATAGATGGATGGACGGACAGATACAGATACAGATAGATAGATAGGTAGATAAATGTTCTTATGCAAAGCATGTCCCCGTTTGTTTGATGTTCTTGATGACAGTAGCTACAGCAATTCCGGCAATTACAAAGGTCTGAGTGTCATTGATATATCTCAAACCTAAATTTACCTCTGAGAGTGGAGAGACGGGAACAGGTGGAGATCAGGCACAGCCAAATACTTGTGCCACAAATCTTATGGGCCATCTTTTCATGGGGGTGTGTGTTTAGGGAGCTAGTGTCTCATTTCTGTGTGTATGCATAGCACTCTTTTCAGATCGAAGAGAGTTTGCAGGGCAACACAACCCACAGGGTTTCTGTTCAAAGCCAGCTGGTCTGGCTGTATTAATGCAGGGCATTTCTTTTGTGTTCAGTTTTTTTTTTTTTTTTTTTTTTTACCGTTTGATTAACCTGGCCCACAGCTGGAGCTGCAGGGTGTGACTTCCTGGGGAAGCACAAGATCGGCACCGGTGAGTTTTTCCTCTTTCCAAGCTCTTCCCTTCCTCCTTCCCCTCTTGTGATGAGCCGAAAAATTGTGTCTGTGGAAAAATCGAGAACTACACAGTGGCCGAACATAGTATGTTGTAGGGATAGGTTTTTACATCGGCCCTTCTGTGAGGGGATTTTCTGAAACATATCAGGTGAAGCGAGTTACTATTAATCCACATAATAATTTGTACTAATTTCTATAATTAATCTACAATTGAAATTATCACAAACATAAGGACGGTCTAATCCTGAGATTATTTGCGTTTTTATGTTGTTTTTATTCCTCAACGTCAGACTAAATTATTACTCCCGTTCAGAGTAATTGAATCCAACAACTATTTGCTTGGTTTCAAATGAAGCATGGGGGAAACCTCCTAGTCTCAGAACAGTGTTGATTCTTCTCACTTGTGAAATAGCTGCCACAACAGAATCAATATCAATTTGAATCATTCTGGCCTTAGTACAAGTTTGACATTGCTAGTTTAAGTTTGAAATAACAGGGGAATAGGTGAGCATACCCTTGCAGAAGCGTACTGAACAGTTTGACAAGTTTCCACATGAGAACTCAGGGAATCTGTGGGAAGTGTTTAAAATGAAAGAAAACAAGATAAATATGTCATAATTGACCCTTCGCAAAGACCCGCCCCCCTTAGTTACTGTCGCTATGTCCGACAAGCTACGCCGCTCTCATGTTCTCACGCAGTGAAAAATACATCGCGGAGCAGAGAGGAGACTGACAACACGCTGACAGACAGGACAGACCAGGTACTTTTCAGTTATATTTTTGATATTAAACATATTAAACAAAGTCTCACCTTTCAAATTTGGTAATTTTTTAAAAGAAATTTAAACAATAAATACCGTTTTGTGGCTCTTTAATGAGTCGTGACAGAATGCTGTAGAGCATCAGTTAAAGCTGCTCTTGATCCGATCATCTCTTCCTTCTAGTTCATTTATAGCATCAAATAAACATGAATGAACATAAGAAGGAATGTTGTTTTAACCGCGGAAAGGCGTCAGTACACTCTGTTTTTCAAGTTCAAATCCTCCCATGTTAATCTACTGTCTCTCCTGACTGCTTTGTCGGACAAAATGGCGGATGGCGAAGTATGATTGGTCAGATTACCTGTCAATCAAGCTCCACGCGAAGGGTCAATTGTGAAACATACAGAAAATGTAAATAAAAAGTTATCACATACTGTATAATAAAGATGAATGTCTGTAATTGTTCGGAAAACAATACGTTGCATAGACGAGAAGATGTGGTGAAAGTATTTTCAAAAATTATATTTTTCACTCATATGTTATAAGTATGTATAAGAAATACATTTACAGTTTAAAACAACAACATAAGGTTAATTTGACATCAACTTAATCCTTAAATGAAAGTCAATATTTATACAATGTATTGTGTGTGTGTGTGTGTGCGTGCGTGTGTGCGTGAGTGTGTGTGTGTGTGTGTATATGTATATATATATATATATATATATATATAATTACAAAAAATAAAGTGTATTGTTGAAAAAAAGTATATATTCTATATTTATAATAATTCTATGCTTTAAATATTTACAATTTTCTTAAGACTCAACAAATATACGCTTAGTTTTGACATCAGCTTAGTCCTTTGAGAATAAAATCAGGATTCAATCTGCTTCTTCCTCTATAGTTTATTTGCATTCTGAAAACAATGTTTCTGAGGCAGCATATTTTTAAGACAGCATCCCTTGCAAGCTTTCTGCCATCTAATCCCTCTCTTCCTGGGTGTTCAGGGTGTGACATTCAACACCCCCCACCAACCCACCCCATGGAGACACCGGCAAGGCAGCTCTGACCCAGTTTACCAAAGCTCCCATGTTTGTCATTTGAAAAACTTTCTCGCTACTAAAATAAATAAATAAATACAAATCTTTGATCTGAATTGTGGTTGGAAAAGAGTGTTGTTTTCTCGCAGCAAAGGTGGTGCACTTTGTAGAGGAGGCACCCTTTTCTTTTTGAACCCTTCTCTGTCTATTCGCCAGTGGCTATGTCAGGATTTGGTTTGTCTGCCTGTTTGTGTGTGTGAGTGTGTTTCCGTGCTCTAGTCCTCTTCTCCCAGCTCCCGCAGGCTCCTGTGTTATTTTCAAAATCTATAATAGCCCCAAATTAACCTGAAATTACACAAATATGGCAGTTAGCCTTGTTTGCTTTTTCTCATATTTATAATAGCATTTAAAAGCATAAGTGATCTGACTTTAGCTAAGAACTGAAGCCACTCGGCTTTGCGGGTGCGACATAGACAGACCTATTTGTGCACTAATGCAGTCTACAACTACGAAACATATACGGTGTTGAGAAATGAACCCCCCACATTTATTTATATTAATCACAGTTGGCACGCAGGCGTCACAGTAGTTACCATCCTTATGTTGCATATTGCAGATCCAGATGCCATGTTCTTAGGTTACATGCTTCAACATTACTGTCTATTGGAGGATAATTTCATATTTAAAACAAACGGTGACATATTAAACACATGGAAACAGTTTCATCTCTGTAGCTTGAAAAAAATGGAGAATTATCTTTAACCTATAACTGCTCACAGTGACGGCTTACTTTTTCTTTCTCCTCTCTCTTTTTCATAATCTAATTCCAATATTTCACACTGGAGCTGTAGTCTTGGCCGTCTGACGTTGCTCCTTTCTTTATTCTCTTTCTCTCTTTCTGCTCATCCACTCCTCTACCCCTTGGAGAGGGTGGCATCGGCGCAGCGCTCCGCTCAGCTCCTCCGTGGGTCTTACATGTTGGATGGGGCCCGTCTGAATCTACAAAACACGAGTGCTTCACCGCCTTTTGATCTCAGGCTAATCTCTGTTGCCTGCCTCCAGTCTCATCTTGTTTGAATAAGAATGAGTCTGGGGTGCTATTGCAGGCACAAAGAGGTTTAGGCGGCATCCGTTCAGCAGAGCAACTCTGCGCGGGTATGTGTACAGCCAGATTCACTCCTCAAGACTCAGCGCTCATATGCTTCTATATTCTCCAGTGTGAAGCGTCTGCGAGCGTGTGTGCGCGAAGGTGGATTTCTGACTTGTTAGAAACCTCTGACGTTTCATTTTGTCTGAGTAGTTAATAAGTGAATTTCCCTGTAAATATAATGGGAATTTGAGATCCAACCATGACTTAGTGTCTCGTATTGATGAAACCTTTAAAAGGTCACACAGAATGAAGGCATAGTAAATGAAAATTATGTTATTATTTATCCACACTGATGTCCTTTAAAACCAGCGTGACTTTCTTTCTTATGTGGAAGGATAAATTTAACAAAATGTCCAAGCTGTTCTTGTCCATACAAAGAACGTTAATGATGAATATGACATTCCACCTCCACAACTTGACCTTCGCGACTGCAAATTGTTCAAAGCAAGATATTCTGTGAATATTAATTACATTCAAAAGTTTGGGGTCAGTAAGGTTTTTTTATTTAGTTTTATTGATTTTTTTGGTATTTTTTTTTTTTACAGTACCTTTGTTATAAATGTTACATGTAGTTACGTACTATAGTAATAACAATAAATTATGCACAACTACTGTATATGCAACTAACCCTAAACCAAACCCTAATCCTAACGGTAAGTGCGTATATTTAATTCATATTACTTAATCCTTAAATGTATAATTACACTGCAACAAAGACACCTTAAAATAAAGGGTTATATTTTGTTTTTAAGGTGTCCTTGTCACAGTGTAATTATACAATTAAGTACTAAGTAATAGTAATTAACTAAATGTACTTACTTTATAATTAGGGTTAGTTGCATGTAACTATGCATTATTGAAAATGTAAAATAAAGTGTTACCAAATAAAGCCTTTTTCCCCAAAGAAAGAAAGTAATACATGTATAGTTACACTAACAAAGACACCTTAAGATACAGTATAACCTTTTTTCTTAAACAGATATTTTAAATTGTAATAATACTTCACAATATTACATTTTTAATTCAATCGTTAAATAAATGCAGCCTTGGTGAGACTTCTCACCAAGACATAAACATTAAAACATTTAGAATGGTAATGTACATTTTTGTATTATGAAGGAGATAAAATAATGACTTAAGAAAAAAGGAGTTTTCTTTTTTTGGGTGAACTTATCGTTGTAAACGTATGCCTTGTAAAATGGTTGAGTTTGAGTATTTTACGTTTATATGTTATAGGTTACTATTATAATTGCACAACCTTTCCATTGTGGTGTAGACCTAAGATCCAGTCTGTTCTGCAGTTTATGTGGCATAAAGAGGGGCTGCTCAGTTCATGTCCTCGGGTCAAGAGGACAGTGGTCCTGTTTTTTGTTTTGTTTTTGTTTTACTACAGTCTGAGAAGAGAAAGCAAGAGAGTTTGATTTCTTTACCACCTAAAGTGTGCACGAGTGTAACTGGGCAGCAGTTTCAAGGAAAATATATGAGAGAACAACAAAGACACAAAGTGAACATTAAAGAGTAAAAGAATATTTGATGTCTAATTAGAGTTTGGGACAAAAACGTTCTCTTAAAAAACACACACACATCAGACATACTTATACTTATGTACGTAGCCACCCCCTGCACAGATAATCTACACTGTCTGGTATAGCAACTGTTATGTGACCAGTTAGGAATATACATAAGAAAATACAGGTAGAATTTCCATTGCCTGTCCATAATGCCCACCATCTGTTTAGACCCGACTTCTGCACAAGCTCAGGAAACACCGGTTGGCACTGTAAGTTTGGAGACAGAAAAATTTAATGTTGGCATCTTTTTTAGTGTCGCCGTTGTGAAAAAAAAAAAAAATTAAACAATGAAATAACTGTGCAAGTTTTGTAGAGGTTATGAGTGAATTAGTTTTCACCGTTCAAAGGAGGAAAAATCATTAGAGTGTAATTTTATTTTAAATATTTTTATTTTTACAGCTTTTAACATTTAGACAGACAAAGGGAACTTTGAGCTAAATGGTAAAATATACAAAGATGTAAAATAAGATGTGATGTAATCAACTGCGTAATTTAGGAAGCAGCAGACTTTCTGAAATAAAGAGACTGACAATTTGAGGTGGTTTAAGTCTGGGACAGAGAGAAGGTGCCAGTGCTTTTATTGAGAGATCTGTACCTCATATTTATTTATTTGTTGAATAAATGCATCTTTCTGTGAGTCAACATTTGCCTGCTGCTGTATCCATTTGACTTACAGTTAAACTATTGTATTAGTTGTATTATTAGTTGTATTATTATTATTGTATTATTGTATTATGGAGAGGCTTGACTCTTCTGTGAGAAAGCCTTAGTGTGCCCCTGCTGGCAGAGGTATGTATTGCAGTTACACATTTTACTCACAAGGCAGAGAGCTGTTCCAAGAAATTGCCCTTTAAGCTGTGCTTTTACATGTTTGGAGCTAAAGTAAATATAGATTTAAACTTTTACTGTCATTTGACACTAACTCCTATTTAGGCCTCCATTAGCAAGTGGGACAGAGTACAGGTGTATTGACAGGGGACATAAAGACTTCAGTAGAGTGCAGGGTAACTGGAACTGGGGTGGCTTTTTCCAGCACACAGCTTTAATACTGAAACCAGAGCAGCAGCATCCTGCACAAAGGCTTAACCGTGTTGTGCTGCTTGTGGTTCATTTATAATGAATCAAAGGTGTAGCGTTCACGCGCTGTTTGCCCAACAGAACATGCAAATTACCAAATTTGTCCCCACACGAGTCAACACTTCACTACAGGTTTTCTTCCAACCACAATATGTGTTAGCGTGCTCAGGTGCTATTTAAATGCAATGAAGAGAGGGCTCAAACCGTGATGAATTCATCAGCTATGCGCTTTCAGAAGTTTCTAAGTTATATGCTTGGAAAAGTTAAAGTTGCACTATTACTTTGAGATTAATTGAAAGTTACAGCGATATGTAAAATGGCTTGCTAGATAAAGACTTTGAAGGGTCAGAGGAGCAAATATAAGATGAGATCTCAGCTTCCCTTGAGAACTATTGCTGAACTTGTTTGCTTAATATCTGCCTGCCCACAAATTGTCTAAAAAAATAAAATAAAATAAAAAATTATGACACTGATTTAATTAGTTAGCTGGGTGGTTGCGAATGAATGATCTATCTATCGATTCAATTGCTGAAAAGTGATATAAGATAAAAGTAATATAATATAAAAGTAATATCTGCCTGGATTTTGACAAGGATTTGTAAAAAATGTTGACCTGGATTTACTTGCGCACAGAAAATCAGCATCAGACAGCGCTTGAATGGACAAAAACACACAAAATGATGTCAAAATGCCTGTTTTGTCGAGTATCCTTGCAAGCACAGTCTTAAATTAGTTTAATTAAGCCTTAATGTAACGTAAAGAGCTGTGAGAAAATCGGATGTGTGCCAGATCCGCGTCATGCGCTTCAGGTTTTAAAGTGACATCAGCCTAATAAACTTACTGCTGTGTCAATGTTAAAAAAAATCCCTCACTTGTCTTGAATGAATAACTTTTGTAGCTTAATAAGGATTAATCTATATTTATTTTTTTATTTATGCAGGGACGAGGTTTTGATAACTTTATTATATTTATTTATATATCCTGTTAGATCTACCTGAAAATCTTAAAGCACTGTTTACCAGGTTACATTGATAAAAGACAATGAAAACAATAACTTTTTGTGAATTTTCACAGGGCAAGTAACTGGTCTGACTGAGCAAATAGAAAAATAAATGTGCCCTGATATATTGAAGAGCACAGGTAATTGTGACATTTATTAAAATGGGTTTATGTGTAATTCACTTAAATTAAAAGTCATATCATTGATAGTGTCCTTCTTTCAAAAAATGATGCAATTAAACAAATATTTAAAATATAGGCTACTGTTTGTTGTTTCTACATTAATTTGGAGATTAAATGTGAAATCATTACAAAATAAAAATATATTAAAACTTTAATGTTAGGTGTGATTAATCGTGATTAATTACAGACAAATGTGTGATTAATTGGCTGTTTTTTAATCGATTGACAGAACTAATGTAGATATATATGCACAGTACTGAACTGAGGCAGAAACAAAAGTGTCATTTCGTAGCCATCTTAAGCCATTTCTAAACTCTGTTTGAGACTCTTACATAAGTTTGTGCTGCATAAATAGTTTGTAAGTGTGTTTTTTCCTCTCCTTGTCTGTCTAAATCTTCAAAGTTTAGGAGAGGGCAAGAGAAGGGAAATGGGTGAAATTAAAGGTGGCAGAGAGAGAGAGAGCAGAGGGGAGGAGTGAGATAAGCAAGGAGAGGAAAAGAAGAATCTATGATCTGGCCAGACCTGGGAGACAGTCTCATCCCCAACGTTCTCCTGCTCTGTGAAAGCTCAGCTCTGGTGTTTGAGCACTTGACAGTGTTATCAGCACTAACAACCAGATTGTGTTTTCACATGAGTGTGATCAGCAACATATTACACACACGTATACTCACGCACACACTCATACATTAACAGCCTTGCTTGTTCCTGTTTGCCAAAGAAAATGTGTTGATGTTTATCGTGCTCTTAAAATAAAACGAAATAGAGGCCTTGTCCCTCTATCCTCCCCGAACACGCTACTTATGTCTGACTGAAGATAATAAGACACACGTGGGTAACTACTGGGCTCACGAAAAGAAAACAACGTAGGCGGGATTGTTGTCAGCCACTAACATTGTGTATTTATCTTCCATCTCCTTACATCTGCTCGTTACAAACATGAACAGATGAGGTCGAAACCTCAAAATTACCTTTCTCTGAAAAGCCTCTTGTATGTGTATACGAAATGACATAACTGCTACTGGACACTTTCCTTGTGGCTTTGAACTTACTGGAAATCGGATTGTTGATCCTGAGTGATGGCAAGCAGGTTCAGTTTGGACCGACAGTCTAGCGATCGACGGCCAAGAAAAACAAGAGGGAGAATAATTCATGTGTCTATACACATGTATACAGTATGTGTCTGTCTGTTTGTTAATTAGGTCATGAAATCTAACTTTACAATTTTTTCTTATGTTTCAATTGACATAAATCCCCTTTTGAGATATTACAGTAAAGTGCCTTTGGGGAATGTCTTAACAGGCAAATTTAGAAATTTGAACAAACTCATTAGTCAGCTCTACTGCACAATGCTTAGTAGACTGAACTAATATAGTGAAAGTTGCCAATCTAAATAAAACCAAATATTAAAAAGATCTTATTTAAACGTTTTATACATTTATTTTATAGATTCATTTTTTTTCTTAAAGTGTCACACACCTTTAACTCCTCTTTGTAGAATTGAAACTGCGAATAATTGCCCAAACTGGTCAGAGAGAGGAAAAAAAGAGGGACCAAGAAAGAGAATGGAAGGATATGACAGGAACAAAATGTAAATATTTACTTGCAAATGTGTAATAATTGCTATTTTCTGCATTTCAAGTGATATCTAAGGCAAATTATTATTTATGTTTTAAACTGCACATTCTTATTCAGATCTACAACAATGATATACGGTATAGTTGCTGTAGTTACTGTTATTTCTGTTCCTCTTCCTGTTCTTTATCTAGTTTACCAACCACATGAATATGCAAGAGGCAACTCAATAACGGTGTTTATATATTTATTTATTCCTTTTGTAGTTCCCCCAGCCATGCAGTGTATCTTGAACACTGTGCCTAGATATAGCTATTAACACAGAAAGAATTTCTCTCTCCCTTTGTGTCTCTTCACCAGGTGCCAACTAAACAAACACAAGCACACACTGAAACCTATGAGTTCTTCCTGCTGAACCATGCACTGGAGCTGGACGAACTGAAGGAACTGTGAACACGGTGGGTATCACATAACATACATGCTTTTCAAATGGACGTAAAATTAATAAAAATTATATTGTGGCCTGATCTTGAGGCTAAAGATATTTTCATTGATATAGTGTGAGGAACTGTCCATGTAAATATACGGAAACAGAGAATCTGATGAAACTCAGCGTGTGCTATCATATAGCTGGTGGAACCGAAGGCGTATTGATCTAGATATTGAAATTACCAATAAAAATGGAATTCAAGATTACAGTGTCTTGTGACCCAGAAGTGGGATCCCAAGGAAACTGATGCCCGTGGGTCCAGTTACAGTCTGTCAGGGAGATTAGCAGGTTTTACTAATTCATTAACTGATTTCATGTTTTACCTCTGCCTCTGGTTTGTCTGTCAGTGACTCAAGTGTTGCTTAATGTTAATTCTAAAGCATTCGTTTTATGAAACAATGAAATATCAGTGTGAAGCAATTCAGATGACCGCTCTAAGATGGGGAACTGAAAAAAAAAACAGCTATATTATAGTTTCTATTCTTTTGTCAACCCCTTAAACGTGAATTCAACCATTATTTCTGAACATTCACATGGATGATCTTTGGTTTAGCTGATTCTCATCTTTTGATTCCTTGGTAGATGTGTTTAAATCCATTCATGGTGGGACAGATCTGTCTGTGATTTATTCATGTTTAGCATGTGTTAAAGTACTTATCTCCAGTGATAAGGAACCTCATTTAAATATATGGTGAGAAGATGGATTGTCTTGCTGGGCTGTGAGAGGGCACCAATCTATGCTTATATGAGACATTTTCACAGGTTTCTTGAGTTGTCTTGAGTCCTTTGTGTTATTTTATAGATTTTCCAGATCTGAGTTCATAGAGCACCGATTTGTAGGCTAGATGGTTTTCGAGAGAACTTACAAACTTAAATTACAAACTGTATATTTCATTCTTACACCAACCCTGCCCCTAAACCTACCCCTCACAGAACACTTTCTGCATTTTTACATTTTCAAAAAAACCTCATTCATGATTTATGCTTGTGTTGGGGGACCTCAATTTAGGTCCCCACAGTGACACGAGTCCCACACATAATATAGGCTATAGTAGGCTAGAATATTCCGTTCAGTAAAATTAATTCAAAATCTACTTATTATCTGATAAAATCACATTGTTGAAAAAAAAATCTCTGGGTACAAATGAAATTAAAAGTCACAAAGCTAAAGGTAGCCTACCATTGTGTCTGTGCACAGTTTAATACACGTTGTGATTTAACTTGATCAGGTAGGAGATAAAAACGCATTAGTGTTGCGCTTCTTTCATTAAAACACTGGAGTGATGTAAGCCCGTCCCCCCTCAAGAGTAAACCCGATTATTTGCCCTGCGTATAGAGAGAGAGAGAGAGAGAGAGAGAGAGAGAGAGAGAGAGGCGCGCGCGGAGCTCAACATCATCAGTCGCGATAACGGCTTAATCATTCCTCATCGTGGACGACCGACACCAACCTCAGCATCTGAAACGCTTTATTAGACACGAGAAAAGAAACACGCATTTAGAAAACGACACTTTTCCCAGGTGCTGCTGGTGATTTTTGCTGGATTTTAAGTGTGAAGCGGTAAAGTCCACCCGGCGGCTCAACACCTTCCGTCACACCGCAGGACAAACTTCACCGGACACACTTCAGACGCGCCATGAAGTAAGTGTGACACTGATACCCTTCACCGGTGTGTGTTCGTTGATACATTGTGTGACATTGTTGTTAAGTAAACAATAATACGATGAGCTAACATCTCCGTTATTTCGTGAGATGACAAGGGAGAGAGTTAAAGTAGCTCCGTTAAGAAAGTTGACATGACAACACATGTTATTTCTGAAATGACAGGAGAATCACTTCTAGTGTTTCTGTAAGTAGACTTAGTATTATTATTATTATTATTTTACAGGCGCTTGCTTTTGTTTGGGTCTTGTAAAGTGCTTTATCGGCTCGCAGAATAAACCAAAACACTTTACAGAGGTCATGCATGCGTTTACTGTTACTGGCGTCGTGAAAAGAGCTGTGCGATGTTGTGTCCGAGGGTCATCAGACTATAAATGCAGTATTGAATTTAAACAGGCGTTCAAATATGATCAACATTCATTCATTCGTGTGACAATATTCATTTCTGCTCTCTATTATTATCCAGGTAGGGTATAGTTCATGTGCTACTGTCTAACAATGTAATTTGACCAACGTGTGCTTGCAAATCCACACATAAATAAAACTATAAACTCAAAAAACAAAAAACAAAAAAAATCACAGCATCCTGATTCTGATCAAGAATAGCAACATTTGTAAGTCATTAAATACTACTCAGGCGGAGAGACCATCCGTTTATTATATATCCAAAAGTCCATAATAAGTGTTCAGTTTTATGAGGGTTAATTATTTGTTCTTCTCCTCAGTAGCCTAAACTTAAACTTAAGAGTGTATTTGCGTAAAACAAGTTTATAGACATACAAGTGTGTGTGTGTGTGTGTGTGTGTGTGTGTGGTATATATATATATATATATATATATATATATATATATATATATATATATATATATATATAGAGAGAGAGAGAGAGAGAGAGAGAGAGAGAGAGATAGAGAGAGACTATTATTCCCAATTAAATCTAGAGAGAACGGTTAAGTTGAGGGTCAAGTTTCATTTCATGCAACCATAAATATTGAAGTATATATTAAGGCAAAGAAGAATGTATTTGTCTGTCTGTATGTGTGTGTGTCTGTGTCTGTGTGATATTTGTGTTTGTGTGTGACCAGTTATTGTAAGAAGCTGTTATAATTTAATTACATTTTGAAGTAAATTAAACTGGTAGCTGCTAAAATGACAATCTGCATACTTTTACAAGTAAAGGTGTAGACAGATACAGATGCAAATGAATGAATGTGATTGTTTAATTAACAATAGAGTTATTTTTTGTCATTTTTTTGTATTCGATTTTTTGTAGCATTCCTGTGCTAATAGGAAATTATTGTGAAATAATATAATGTTATGTCATAGTTTTTAAAAAAACAGTTTAAGCTCAATTTTGTCTAGAGACACAATTTCTCCACGCAAAAAGGCGTCACATATTGTATTTCTGTCACTTCTACCACAAGTGCACTCTTTTTCAGACTATACTGTCAGGCGAACACAATCAATGAAGCTCCTGTATGTGTGTGCATGTACGTGTGTGTGAGTGTCTCACCTGTTGCTCTCCTGGGATTTAGTGTTTGCTTAATCTGCCCAAGAGGAAAATGAACACACTCACATGTGGACTCATATGATTACACTCAGAGAGTCCTCTCATAGCCGTGCACATATAAGCACACACACACACACACACACACACACACACACACACACACACACACACACACACACACGAGCGGTCGTCCTCAGACCTGTCGTCTCTAGGAAATCACTGGGGATTAGGCTTCTGTCGATTCACAAAACCAACAGTGACAACATGGCCTTACACTTCTCTCAAAGAGGGATCAGCTCTCCACGTGTCACTCTGATTGGCTGAGCTACTTGAGCCGATTGTCAGAGGCATTTACAGGCACAGTTTGTGTACCCGTCCAAAGCACAAATGTATTGTCTTTAGGTTTGTCCTGATAAACAGAAGGAAAATGATTTGCATTTGCAGAGGTAAATTACACTTTTGCATGCAGTGTGTTGAATGATTATTGATCTTCAAGCAAAGGTAGGTTTTATGCAAAAAAAAAAAAAATTTAGTAATTAGTTTTAAGGAATAGTCCCCCCCCCCCAAAAAAAATGTCATAATATGTGTTTAAACCAAACATTTTCCACCCTCTCTTAAGTTTCATGAGCTCAAAAAGAAAGACAGAGTCTTTATTTTCGTTGTAACTCTTCAGCAATAATAATAAAAAAAAGTAATATCAGCCCGTTTTATTACACAGCAGTGTGTTAATTTTGAGTCAATGAAGTCAAACATTTTCTCATTTCGTTTTTTCCATTCTCTCTCTCAGCTTCATTTACTAGGCTAAAAAATTAGTTTAATAAAGCAAATAAACCAGCTCCAGATAAGTCATTTTTACCCTCAAAGAGGTTATGATATTTGGCATTAGCTGAACGTACCCAATGCGTACGAGTCCTGGTTTTGCATAATGAATTTAACTTTGCTTCTGTCTCTATTTTGTAATTAGCAGTGACGCTTGGCAACTTTCTTTCTCGCTGTAAAGTGGAAGGTGGTGTATGGAGTTGATTCACCAGAGTGCTGCTCAATCACAGAGGAATAGTCCTGCCTTTGATGTTTAATTATATTGTGAAAAGAATACTTCTGCATAAAATTTAATTTTTCAGCTGAACGTTCTCTGTTCTAAAGATCTGCTGTGGGCTTACGTGGTATGTACCGAACACACAGTAATTATTATGTATGCTAAAGAAGTCTGCGTGTATGTGGCTGGAAATAGTTCTGAGAGTTGTGTATGTGGATGTGCATTTGCATGATATGAGAAAAACTATTTTACAGTGTATTTGTACACGAGCAGATGATAGAAAGCTGTGAAGGATGGTAGAGGCTGCCACGAGGAGGCTGCGATGACAGACAAGTCAGTGTGCGTGCGTACACCGAATGAATGTGCGCAACATATCATGCTGCGAACATGAAAGAGGTGCTGTTCCCTAAAAAAAAAAAAGGAAAAAGGTGACTCCTGTTTCTTATAAACTCCTCTTCAGATTTGGGTGGTCTAGCAGGGAACCTTTTCTGGCCTTAAGCATCGAAACGCTTCCACTTTGGTCAGTATCTTAGAAAACAGAGCACATTTTATTCTAGATAAGGGTTCACAGAACAGTAGAAACAGTTTAGGAAAGGGTACATCCCTGCATTCGAGAGCTCATTTTTATCTAGTCGTGTATATTTGATGGAATCCAGAATTTTATATACAGAAAATGTACGTGTTTTATTGGCTGTTGCACGAGTTGGAGATTTAAACAAATCTGTAGTTTAAAACAGGTTCAGAGATTGCATCAAACAGTATATGATGATGCAAATCAAAGGATTGTGACACTTTGAAAGTGTCAAGAAGACCTTCGAGTAAAATTGCTATAAATGTACGCCTCGCTTATCCGGTCAGTTTTGCTTGCAATCCTGTAAAACTCTTTTTTAACCCTCTCGATCTGTGTTTGCCGGCTCCATGCTTAAACGCATTGTTCCATGATAAAGCGCAGTGGCACTGTGTGCGCCTTGCTTCACGGCAGAGGGACCCATGGCACACTGGTGGACCCGGGCCAAAAAAGCGTCGAAAAACTTCAAAAATAAAATAAAAAATGAGAGACGAGTCGAGAGGTTAGGGGAGGGGAAAAAATGCTGAAATATTTTCCAGCAAATGTAATTTATCTTTGTCAGTGGGGCAGCATAGCCCAGTCATTCTGTAAGGCTCTCCGGTGAGAGGGGGGACAGAGGGCCCTCTATGCCCCAGCTTCACATAACATTCATAACCCCGACGTCTCTGTCGCCGAAGCTGCCCGTAGCACAGTGCCGTGTGGCAAGGCACATATTTTTAGCAATTTACTCGAAGGTCTTCTTGACACTATCAAAGTGTCACGATCCTGTGATTTTCATCATCATATACTGTTCGTTGCGTTCTTTCTTTTTCAGCTCGTTGGGTAGTAAACACGGGCCACTGCGTCTGACAACTGACAGACGTGATTCAGATACGTCTGAACATAAAACGTCGGGAGGAAATAAGAGTTTCTTTTCATTAGTGTGAGGTTGAGGTGTTTCATTCAGCCGAGCTTGCAAAGACAGCCTCTCAGGCGGCTCGCAGGAGCAGCTTCTCACGAGCGGTGTCCTGCCAAGCTGCACACGTGTGTCTTTCTGCAGTCATCTGCGCCCTTCTCAACAGCGGCCTGTCAGCAGCGGAGGATGAAACTTCGGGAAAAAAAGCGTGCCGTGCTGGACACTCGAGATTCAAGGAAGAGAAAGGAAAAGAAAAGTCGTGAATACAGAAGGGGAGATGTGTCTGTGAGCCTGGCATTGTGACACTTAATGCCTTTATGTTTGTGGTGGCGTTTACACAGGGTCCTTCAGCAGGCTGTCACCCTCCTCCAAAATAACCAATCAGACCAGCCAGTTTAAGCCATTGGCTGTCTGCTCAGTCGGTTTTATTCCACAAATGACGGGTGCAATTAATTTTAGACTGTGTAGAGTAATATATTAGAATAATACATATAGGGCCCATATATAAACATATATATATATATATATATATATATATATATATATATATATATATATAGTAGGGCTGTCAAATGATTAATCACGATTAATCGCATCCAAAATAAAAGTTTGTGTTTACACAAAAAATGTGTTTGTACTGTGTAAAATTATTACACGTGCATTTATATATTTAAGAAAAATTTGTTATTTATATATAAAATATTTCTATTTATATATAATATAAATTATATATAAATCTATATATAGTATATACATGCAAATATTTCTTAAATATATACAAGCATGTGTATGTATTTATAGATATAAAATAATTATACACAGTACACACACGTTTATTATGTAAACACAAACTTTTATTTTGGATGCGATTAATCGTGATTAATCATTTGACAGCCCTAATATATATATATATATATATATATATATATATATATATATATGCATATCATTTTCTTTCTTTGTTTTTTATCTAATAGTCAAGGAACTATCAGTTTTTTTTCTTCATACTTATCCCCCCACCCCTTCTCCACAGTACACTGTTTACTTTGATGTATGACTTTTCTTCCAGTAGTTACTCCGAAGTACAGCCAATGATGTCATTAATTTTATTACAGATGCTCCATCTGGAAAAGAAGAGAATAAAAGAGAGAGACGGAGAGAAAAAAAATAGAGTGAGAGAGAAAGAAGGAAAGGAAATGTGCGGCTCCGACTTGTATGCATAATTAATAAGAGCAGCACTTCATTTGAAACTTCAGGGTTTGCTGGCCAGTGCAGGACGGGACGTGGAGTGCTCTGCTTTATATGGTGAAGTGTGGAGGTGGCTCCTTTCACCTGCAGCTGCTCTGTTACAGCCCCTCTGGAAAAACAAATAACCTTGTGCGTGCGTGCGTGTGTGTGTGTGTGTGTGTGTGTGTGTTTATGCCCGCGCTCAACCCTGACAATGGCGGGAGCTCCTGTGACATGAGACCATGTGACGCAGGCGTGTCATTAAACTGCTTGCTGGCCCGTAGCCCACACTTCCTAAATGTTGCTGTCCCGCCAGAAATAGCTCAGCCATGAGATTGACTTTTTTTTTCCGACTGTGTTTGTCTGCATGTGTGTGCATATGTGCGCCAGGGACTACGATTGTGAGCCTGCAGTATTGTTCAGGTTAAAATTGGTCACTGTCTTATTTTTGGATCAGAGTGGCTCACGGGTTATAAATAGACAAGGAAAGGAAGGGAGATACCTGCCGAGACTCTGGCGAGCTCTGTTGTCCCCCTCCGCCTAATGTTCACGTTGTCTCCTCTCTATATCATGCTCTCCTTAAACAGACCTTGATATGTGTGGTTTTAACAGGAACTTATTAAATGGAAAATATAGCCATATGACTATACGTTGCGACAGAGCTTTTCGACTGGTGTATGGTCTTCACGGTTAGTAAAGAGAAGAGAATAGAGAAAAAAAAATAGTGTGTAGGCACGGAGTGTAATCTAATAGGGCAATGTCCACATCGTGGAATATTTTTAGAAGTGAAGTGCTAATTTTATTTCCTCATTACAAACTTTGAGATGTTTAGAAACATTAAAGCTTTAAATTAAATTGTCCCACCTCAAGTAGATTTACCACTTTTAACGCCACTTGTAAATAAATAATTGAAAGAAAAAAGATTTGTCAGGAACTTACAAAGTGTTTTATATATTGACGTGGATCTAAATGAACTGTTTTTATAAATTATTCATTCTTAAAAATATCATTTATTATTATGACTCAAGAACATTAGATTACACAAACAAATAGTGTTTTAAGGGTTAGATCAAATATACGTAGTTCCTTATCCTTAAGATAACATTCATTAAAGTAAATTATGCTTAAGATATATTATGGATAAAGATAAAAATGTTTAATCTCTGTGTGAAAATCAGTGAATGAAAAGTTCAAGGTACTTTGCTTAGAAAATAGTTTACTTTACATAATATTTCATTTGTTTTGAAAAAGTTTGGGGTCAGACAATTCTAAAGTTCAAAGGTTTGGGGTAAGACATTTTTACTTCCGTTCAGCATGGGATTCATAAAAATGATCAAATGTGACAGTAAGTAAATACATTTATAATGCTGCAAAAGATTTATGTAGTAATGGCTGCTGAAAGAATATCAGCTTTACTAAATAAATAAAATATATTTACAAAATTTTCAAATATATTAGAATCTTTTAAAATTGTAATTAAAATGGTAATAGTCACATTACTTTTTACTGTATTTTTGATCAAATAAATTTAGCACTGCTGATTGTAATATAACCATTTTAAAAAGATTAAAAAATCTTAAAGAGTGCAAACTTTTGAACGCTAGTGTATATTTGATTTAAAAAAACCTATGTGTGATCAGCTCTGCACTTATTTCCCCAGCCCTGTTGCCAACTGTTAAGATTGTGAATTAATGATGTGGCATGATTGAATTTGACTCGGCAAACATTCCTGCTAGCTCGCCCCAGTTTCCCGCTGGTGTCTCTCTAGAGGGGTTGTGTATTGGACCTCTGGACTCTACGTTAGCACCTGTAGACCGCAGAGAAGCCTGAACATAGGCCTGACACCTTGAATAGATTAGAACAAATTTAGAGTCTGAAGAGTTTGACAAGAGACTTTTCTGAGTGGAAAATAGGCGTATTACTTGCATCTGCATTGTAAACGCACAAAAATTATCTCTAAAATATATACTCAACCAATTACACTCAACAACTTTGGATTGATCCCACCAGAGTAGAGGACACACAATGGACATAATTTCATTCTATTGACATGGTTGCTTTTATCCTCCGGTTATTGTTACCTAGGCCAGATTAAAAGCACTGTGCTCTGCAGGCCTGTTAACGTAGGAGGTGTAATCTTATTAGATTCATCATCATCTTTCGTGAGAAAGAGGAACTGCTCTTGTCAAGCTTCAGTGCGCAGGTGAAGAAACCTCATGTTAATAAAGCGGCAGTTAGCTTCTTTTCCTCTCTCCCTGAACGGGCATGTGCCGTTATATTAATGTGTTTATGACAGTTTAATTGGATAAGCAGGCCGCTCGTAAAAAGCCTACAACTGTTTTTCGCTAAGGAAAGCGCAGACCTTTTTTTCTCCACGTTCTGCTAGGCAGCCCGTCGATGACCCACTTCTGAGATGGTCGAGAAAACAAGGAAGAGCCGAGAACAATTTGTGGAGAATGACGGAGAGAGGGCAAAAAAAGAAGGTTAATTTTGTTGGGAAGTCGATTTGAAATCCTTTTTCACTTTCTCTCTTCCTTGTCCTGAACGCAGCCCACTTTTTTTTTCCTTTCTCCAAGCTCCCCTCTAGCAGAATCGGAAAAGAGAAGGACTGGGAATGCTGGTGTGGATTAGCTTCCGATGCTTGGCTAGCCCCCTCAGTTAATTACATGTGTAATGAGTTGTTTATTTGGGATAATGCGCAGCTGGAACGTCTGCCTAACGCCAGAGCTGGGAGCAGACCCAGGGAGAGTCAAGGATAGGATAGGAGGATGGAGGAAAAAGGAGACAGGAGAAAGACAGTCCCCAATGTCGGCGCCAGAGCAAGGAAAGGGAGGCTCGGTAGGAGGAGGGGTGGGCATTCACATCCCATCTCAGGGTCAAACAGCCATAGGATTTTTCTCAAGGGTGGGGGCAAAAGAAACCTGTAAAAAAACATACAATGTTGAATAAGAAAAACAACGTACGGTGGATGGGGGGGGGGGGGGGGGGGGGGGGATGTGTGCCCAACAGTGCAGAAGGGAGTGGAAAAGTCCATGGGTGCAAGCGCAAAGGAGGGAGGGAGAGACAACTTGTGCTATCATAAGCCGAGGGGGACAGCTGGGGTTATGTGAACGCTGCAGCTGGATCGGGAGCCGAGGGAGATCGCTTGGCCGATCCCTGTGCTACAGTGGCTGGAGCCTTGAGAAAAAGCTTCCCTCCCTTCGCAACCTTCTGCAGGCTGCACTTTCCCAAACCCCCCCCCCCCCCCCCCCCCCCACCCCCGGACCACTAAAAACAAGATGGTGTAGATAAGCATCTGGAAAACACACACACACACACAGACCTGATTTATACAACACCGGCTGTAAGCACTTGCTTTCACTTGTTTTCTTTTCCGCTCTTATCGAGTCAAATCGAGAAGCGGTCATTATTTAGCTAGAGTGAGCGATTACCATCAGAATAACAGCAATTAGAAGAGTGATTATTTTTTATATAAATGCCTGAAAAAACAACATATGATATGCATCTCACAATATTTTATTCTTCCTCTGAGCAGAGATTTTTCTTCTTTTTTTTCCCCCTCCTTCATCGAGATGACTGAAAAGTGTGAAGCAGAAAAGTGAAGCCGTTTAATCCGGCGTGCTGCATCGGAAAACTTTCGCTGTCACTGTTTTCTGATCACATATAAAAAAACAGGCCCGTCACAGCTGCAAGACACAAGAAACACACAGTAAAGGAAGCTATGCAAATGCGTGCAACACTGACACGCTACTGAACAACAAGGTAAAGCCTGAAAAAATAAATAAATAAGTAGTGAAATACACGCGCACACATCACACGCTACACATGGATACTCCTGTATGGAGGATTTGATAGGAGAATAAAAAAAAAGGTACAAGTTGAGGAACATTTTCTTCGTGCACACAGGGGAGAGACTGAGATTAATTGCAGCGATGCATGGCAGGACGTCTTGAATGTCACTGTGAAGTGGAAACATGGAAAAAATTTAATAATACACTTAAAAGGAAACATAGCACTATATATATATATATATATATATATAATATATATATATATATATTATGACACAAAATACAAATCTTCGTGTCAACTAAAAATAGCTGACACAACAAAGTGGGAGGAGCTTGGCATGAAAGGTCACCTCTGTGACGGGTCCAGAAGCTTATTGCTAAGTTGGTCCATTCAACACGTGTGTGCGTATTACCAGTAAAAGAAAAAATTGTGAAAATTGAATATTTACTCTTTTTCCGTCCGTTCTTTCTTCCTCATCAAGGGTTAACCAACAGCGCTTTATCCGATCACACTAACTCTGTGCTCTAAACCTCTCGTTCATATTTGAGGTTTTTCTTTGAAAGTCCGGACCGTTTTGATTCACCGCAGCTGCTCTGACTCTTTAATCAAATGCTATCTTTTCACTGCTTTTGCCCCGTCTACCCTTCCCTCTCTCCCTCCCCTCCCTCATCCCTTAACGCATCTTAATTGGTTGCTTTCTGTGACAAATTACGAGCGCGTGCTTTGATGAGGTCAGGCCGAGCCGGTACTGGAGTAACTTGTGCCAGCCCCTGGTGGTTCCCCTCACCACTACAAACGGGGGGTGGGGGGGTATGCGTCGGCATCCTGAAACCGTAATGAGAGACTGGGCCTGGGGCTGCTTGGTCCCCCTTTACAAGTTGTGAAGACACCAGGGGGGTAGGGGGGTTGCAGTTATCTTAGCCAAAGAGATCCAAATTTTGAGACGTGTTTTTTTTTTTATTATATATTTAAATATTTAAATATTGTTAATATAAATTCATATTTATTTATATATCATAAAATGTATCTGAATATTTTTATGTTTTTCCATAATAATGAAACAATCACTTTTAAGTTATTTAAATACACACATATGTTTGAATATGTGAACACGTGTGTGTGTGTGTGTATATATATATATATATATATATATATATATATATATATATACATTTATTTATTTATTTTTCAGTATAAATATTTAAATTTATATATTTATTTATTTACATTTTTAGCGGTTATGCTTTTATTAGCATGCTTTACGTCCATGGTTACACAATTTGCACAGTAAAACCGTTATCTAAAATAAATTTCTTTTAAAGCGTCGTTGCTACTGCCATACACATTCAGATGGGCATCATATGACGTTGAACCACATCTCGATCTGTTTTTGAGCTTCCCGCCATGAGTGTTGCTTTTTTTAAAATGACATGTCAAGTTAAAAATAACTCTTCTTCTAAAAACTTGTCTCAAAACCCCAGTGTGCGTCAAAACACATCTTATGTAAAGGCTCCCTAAGAGACATTTGGTGCACCTGAAAACAACCTAATCAAACAATCCGTCTAGTCATTCATGCAAACCTCCTTCTAGTCGATTTAGTTCACATCCCTAGTCCTGCATACAAAGACGTGAGGCCATAGAAGGAATGAGTCAAGAAGAAACCGTTAGAGAGGAGTAAAGAGAGATAGGCGTCACCCAGTCATATTGGCACTCATGTTTAGACAAACACTAACTGCAACAATCACAGTTTAATGATCCGCAATGTCAACAGTGCAGCAATGCTTCCAACAATCAAGCGGATTGGCTTGCGCTTAAACCAAACTGTGACATCACTTTGGAAAACCGAGGACGGGGAGGGCGGGATAATGGCATAACATTTTGCAACAGGAGAGATTTGAGATAGTGTCTGGGCTCACATAATCTTCATCTCCTCTTCCGCACTCTCTTCCTCCCGATCTGGGTTACTCGGTTTCCTCGCAGAGCTTTGGGACCAGTGAGAGAGAAATGTGGAGGGTAAAAAAAAAAAAAAAGAGTCAGGTCAACATTTTGAAGGACATCTTTGCTGAATGGGTTTCAACTTCAAATTATTTTCTCCCTGAAAGATCTAAATGTGTTTTGTGATCAGTTTAGAATAGATGATCAGAAATGGGTCAGAAATGCCACGTGTGATGTTACGGTAGGAATTGATTAATTTCTCTGGTCAGTATAGGTACAGCGAACAGTCATTTGGGAATATTGCTTTGTCAGTTGGAAACTGTGGCCCTGCGGTTCTCAGTTATATAATTTGCTTACAAGAGCAGGTCACAGATCAGTCAGAAGTACGCATTTGCATTGCTGAGTTTCCAACCATAAAAGCCACACCGCCCCGACAGACACCGACCAATGGCGACAATCACTAGATTGCAGTGTCACTTCTGAGACATTCCAAGACCTGACAAACAGGAAAACAGCCACCGACCAGCGCTGAAAAAACCTGACGAATTGTTGGTTGCCTTTGATCAGCGTCTGTCAGTGCAGTGAGAATTTGCCTTAACTGAGGAACTGAGAGCTACGTATAGCAAAATACAAAATTTATACTATACAAAAATGATTTTACACATATTGCTATATCAGACTGACCTTTGCCCTTTTTTTGTTTTGCTTGTTTTTGACTACAGTGAAAGTGAAAGTAGCATCTGGTCACCAACTGTTTCACCATCATTTCTGAAACATCACTCATAAAAAGAACTTTCTCGCAATCACTGCCGATTGATCAGAGAGAGGTTGCTCAACTTCCCTTTTCCACCTAACCCCCTTGCTCCCCCTTCAATCCGCATCTTGTAAGCCCACTGCAAGAAGGAACAAAAACAAAAAAAAACATAAACAATCTTTAAATCATTGCAGTGAGATTTTTTGTAGATTAATTTAAAAAAATCCAAAAAAGAGAAAGAGAGAGCGATGATAAAGTGGCAAAGGAAGTATCTTGGCCCTCGCTCTTGCCTGGTGAGCCACGTTAGCCTCTGGGCTTAATTGAAGCCAGGAGGGAGCGTTTAATAATTGCTGTCAGAAGATCAAATTTAATTCTCTTTTCACAGGACCGCTGTAGGGTAGAGTGAAACAAATTGTCATCGGAGATTTCCAAATGAACAAAGCTTTTAATTAGTCTGATTAGAATGCCGTGGTACAGAGGGAGAAGAGGGGATGGAAAAAAAATGTGCGATGAAATAATCAGAGGATCATCCGAGCATGCTTTCTGGTGTTGCGGGGAAGGTCACATGACTTTGTCTTCCTTCCTAACTATCGCCCCCTACAACATGGTTAACATTACAAGACATTGTCGTTCTCTGCTCATTATTGGAATTATCAAGTGCGGAGAATGAACACCTACGTTTTGACTCCAGAAGTGTATAGAGCAGTGGTTTCTGTGTCTGGGCTAGTTTTATAATGCGATAAACTATGCAACTCTTCACAGCTGTTGAATACCCTTGTCATTTCATTTGTATCGCAATCAATATGTCTCTTCACACATAATTCAGGTTTCAACGAGAGTGACACTGCTTTTTATAAATGGTCTGACTCTTACATGTCAGACAACAACAGTTAATTAAAAGTTAATACAATGTGAGACCAACTGTGCATTTGTGTCAAATCATTTGTAACTTTATGGTGTTGACAAGTCACCATGTTTGGCTTACTTTAGTCTTAGTCACTTTACAATTACTTTAGTCACTGTCAGTGTGGTTACAGACATATTCACAATTAAAAGGGGCTCGACTTTAGTGAAGCATTTCTACCGACATTAATCAGTCTTTAAGATATGAACAGAACAATTCAAAGTCACACCTGTTAGTAAATATGGTTGTTCATCTCAAACACTGGCTATGTGAACGTAGTCTTAGGGTTTTCCTTGACATGCTAGCGTAGTTGATTTTTTCAGTTCTCCTTTCTTTCTTTAACTCTGTTCCACAGTACTAAGAACTCAACCAGAAGTCTGAGATATTCTTTTATTCCACCTAAAGAAACCCACGCAATCTCTTTTTTATCCCCACCACAGGGCCATTGCCCTGTTCACGAGAAGACAGAGCCACTGTCAGGGCTGTTATTTTTCCCTTATTTCTTTACTAACAGCTGGCCCACCAGAACAGGACAGTGATCAGACACCATTCACTCAGTATGTGTCTGTCAGCTGAGCAGCTGGTTTCAGCGTACCTCTTTCAGTTAGAGTTGACATAGTACGTTGTGCCATGCTTTCCTTGGGCCAGCACCAATGCTAATGGAAAGATAGCTCTCACCTTCCCTGGTTCTGGCTTTAGTGGGCCACACTTCCCTGTTTACTGACTTCATGAAGGATGCTACTGCTGTTAACACCCTTTCATTCTGTTTTCCACTGTTGCGCTTGGTCACGTGCCGCCATATGAAAGACTCCAACACTACGGCACTTGCATCGAACATCCATACTTCCTTGTTAAAAATTATAAAAAAAGCAAACCGTCAAATTAGCATGAGACAAAAACCTTTTTAAAAAGAGCCCTGTGACTGTTGTAAAGTGTAAGTTATTTTTGTACCAAAACAATTTGTACTTTTTAAAAAACAAAAAAGTAAATGTTTACTGCAATTTCTGTCAAAGTTCAATATCAGCAAGCAATAAATTCAGTATGTACTATACTACTATTATATTAAATATTCATATATGAATGTGGATGTAGCTAAAGTCTTTCGCTTCGAAGTCGTCCGAAATCGCATACTGTCTGAGTAGGTAATACATTTGAATTTAACTTACTTCGTGACCGTTAAAAAAGTATGTTCTATATAGTATAAATGTGGGTATGAATGAAATACAGACGTACTACATCCACCATGTTGTTTCTGTGGTTTGTTCCATGTGACCTACCATCATCAGTTGCGTCGCTTCGCTGCCATTAATAAATCCTCTCCCGTGGCCTCATGGGATAGTTTTTAGCATATTATGTCCACCTTTTTCTTAAACAAATGATGAGTGCCACCATGATGGATTCTAACTTTGTATGATTTCTTGTTTGTATGCTGTCCTGTTCTGGTCTTCAGATGAACCCATTGTTACAATGGGGTAAAAAGAGCAACTGAATTAATTAAACAGAAACTTTATGAACATTACTAACTTACAATGAGAGCAGAGTTAAGAGTTAACACACACAATTCCTGAAAAGTACTTGTTTTGACCACCAGCAAATCTCAAAAGAATGTCCATATAATATAATGCGCTCTTATCATTTTGAGGACAAAACCCCCGAACTTCACCCGATCAGTATCTGTATGTAGGATATGAGCGCCAATCTGTTTGTCTGGATTAGAGGTCGACCGATATTGGATTTTACCGATAACGATAGCTGGGTTGGGCCGTACTTGCCGATAACCGATTAATCAACCGATAGTTTTTAAAATTGATACTGGATAAAAACAATTATTCACGATACAGCACAGCCTCTGGAACCTTATTGCTTAAACATAACACATTAAAACAGTGCTGAACTTTATTATATAGGCATATATATATATATATATATATATATATATATATATATATATATATATATATATAAAACTGTATGAACCATGAAAACATGCTAAATGAAATAAATATATAAATATGAATATTAATTAATTAATTAATTTAGTTAATTAATTCAAACTGAAACAAAAAGTAATACTCTAACAAATAAAACCAGTTACATTCAAAATGTATCTGTTTAACAGTTACATCCATTTTGTACAGCGTACAAAACTCATCCAATACAAGATGATTACAACAATATTATCAAACTCTGTAAACAATAAATCAACTCTGATTTCATTTTAAATACAATCAAAAACGGAGACGCAAGACGGCAAGTTGTATTTGAATGAAATGAGAGCGCGCGTCCATTGTGATACATGGATGTGTGCTGTTATAATGCGTTATTGATGACGGTAATTATAAGGAAGGAAATGCTACAGAATCTTGCTTTAAAAAGTTTTTCCACTGTTCAAACAAGTTCAAACACTGAAATGTTTTCATCAGTTCTTTTTGAACACGAATCGAATGCTTTTCTGATTTGTTTATATGTTTCTGTCGGCTGTATTAACATATCAGTTTACTATTTTACGTCTAGCTTTAAATATGCAACTTCGCTGCATAATGAATGCATAAAAGTGACCAGCTGTATAACGTTATAATCTAATGCAAATAGATGGTAACAATTGTGACATTAAACATTCGGGTCGGACTTAGGTTTGTATTTGTCAGTGTTTAACCGCTTGAGGTAGCCTACTACTAATGAATGTTAGCGTCCTCTCAGCCTCGAAGGCAAACAAACATGCGGTTCTTTCTCTACTAATGCAGCATAGTCAACAAATGAATCACTTTATAATGATATGACAAAATGTACTGTATGAATACCTTTTCGCTGTCGGTGCTTTAAACGCGCATCTGATGTAAGCGCTCTCAGTGCAGCGCGCAGCGTCACGTGTCGAGATAAACAACACGAGGCATCAGTGATAGTCTTTATTACACCTCTAGAGGCCGCTCTTGTACTGCATGATGCCAGCAGACCTTTCTCAGCTCTCTCGTACTGTGTAATGTATTACAGCGCGCACTTCTCAGCCGCTCCAGCAACGGACGCAACCAGGAAAAACTATCGGTATGGATTTTTGTCGATAACGATAGTTCCACCAATCAACTATCGGTGCCGATTAATCGGCAAAACCGATGAATCGGTCGACCTCTAGTCTGGATGTAGCTAAACTTTGACGGGTGAGCTACTCACAAAAGATGGTCATTGCGACACTGTAAAGTGATGGAACTATGGAGCCAAGTGTTTTTTTAAACCATTTAACATAGGTTTAACATCACATTATCAGCTCGGAAAATGCACTAATTTGACTAGAAACACTCGAGACCGAAAATATTAAAAGCACTATGAGTCGGGCAAGACTTTCACGAAAAAGGTAGATAGTATGGATGTATTCGATTTCAGACACAGCATTTGTTTTTGAGATCGAAAAGATTTACATGTTACTGGAAAACGATAAACTGTAGAGAGCAAATGACTTAGTAGAAAATGGTGGTGGGGATTTAAATCTGGATTCAAACCATATATTGCTGCATGCAGTGTAAACCCACAAACTTGACAAGAGCATGTCATATTTATGTCTTACATGATTCTATGCCAAGAATTTTAGCTGTTTTGACAAAGAGAGGGGAAGTCAGAGGGGCCGGCGTGTTATTTTAAGGTACATGCAGAACTATTTAAGTAATTAGCTGTTGATTCCTGTAGAGACAGCAGGAAGGCATTGCAGCAGAGTCCTGAAAGAGTGCCCTGTATCACATAAATAAATCCCTCCACCCAATGCCCTAATCTAGCAAAGCACCTGAAAAGAGCTATTCACTAATCTCTGCAAAAACAGAAAAGCAGTTCATCTATAATTTTACACTTTTGCTAATAAAATCTCACATTTTAAAAATGTCTCTCTTCATCTCTGCTCTTTTCTTTCCTTTGGGCTGAAATGAGTTTATGAAGAAACAAATGACTTGCATGGTTTGGAAAATAAGAATGGCTGTGAAATCAGTTTTGCCATCACAGATTGAGGTTGTTTTCTGTGATGAAATCTAATAATGTTGATGCAGTGATTTTTCGACCATATCCGCTGCAAGTATGTTTGTTAAGCTTTGTCATCAAACTTTTGGCCATCACTAAGTGATTAAAAAGTACAAGCCTTTTTTTTTTTTTTTTGGTCTGGGGTTGCATCAGTGGAGGCGGTTTGTTTACAGTCAGCTGTGGCTCAAGCCCTCAACTCTTTTTCTTTCTATTCTTCTCTTATTTTTTTAATTTTCTGGCCTGGAGAAGGAAGCGCAGGAGTTTTGGTTCCTATTTTGTGTACGCTGGAACAGTTTAGGAAAGGAAGCACCTTTACACCTTTGATTGTCTGTGGCTGCTGATGTCATATCCTTCCACCATACTGTGAGTGTGCATGTATGTTTCCTGTCACTATCCAGTCATACAGTGGGGGTGTAGATGACCATGGATGAGCCCAGATAGACACTAATGCTCCCTTACAATAATGAGAATGTGTGTCTTACAGTAGCTTTTAATATGTTTTGATTGCATTCAAAATACAGTCGGTGGAAATTAGGGGGAATCCAAATCAGATGTTGCGTAACTACTACTAGTTTTCTGCACTAAATTTTTAGTTCTCTATTCTTTAAACTTGTTAAGCGATATGCTATCTGAATTGCATCATAGTAAAAGAGAATTTAACATCAGATTTTTTCCTGCTTATCCACAGAATCAATTGTTAAATTTGTATTGTGTATTTTTACATATACATACAGTACGTCTATATTGGAATAATTGTCTCACAGTTTTACAATTACTATACATGTTTTTCTTAACTTTTTTCAGCACAAAATATTTTTTATATTTGTTTCTTAACAAAAACTTGCATCAAACGAAGAGAAATTGTATAACTGCATTTGAACTCTATATTTGGTCAGAAAACAATTTGTGAGACAATATGTGGAAGATTTTTAATGGGATTTCTGTCAACTTGTCAGCCTTGTAAAAAATGAAAATGCACCTAAATATTATGTATAGTTTTAGCTGAAATAAGTCCGTCCCTTTTATTCGTCCACTTTAATTCACATTTTGAAAATCCACATACGGTAAAAATGTTGAACACACTTTTGACTGTGTATGTGGATTTACCAGCACTCATTAAGATCTGTACTGCCAGGGTTCCTCCCACACTGATCCTGATCTCAGGTTCAGGTCACCCATCCTGTGTCTTTTCCACTGCCAAGATTTATGGGCACTCATCAGCTTCGTCCCTCAGGCAGACTCTGCCACACTTAAGAAGCACTGGCCATAATGACTTTATACAGACAATAGGCTGTTAACTCTCTCGCTATGAGCTCCCTGCCCCGTTTTAAGTGCAAACCAAACAGCCGCACCTAAATATGTACACATAAAAATATGTGTGTAAAAGAACCATGGGGAGTAAATTAAAATTATTTCAATGATTACAGCATGAACATTTCTTAGGATTAAGATGTGGTAAAAAGTGTCACGTCCAAGAAGGTTCAAAAGTATTCCATTGTGTTCAGATTGTTCATAAGACACATATTAAAAATTGTTGACCTCTTCAAGGAAACGGCAGTTTATTTGAAAAGAGTGAGGGTTTATTTAATGTATCATGCACCTCCTAAAAGGTTTACTTTTTGCCCATAATATGTTATTTTAAATCTTCGCGACCACATTTACCCACGAGGATAGAGGATACTGCCCTTTTTTCAAACATGCACTAGCACCAAATGTCTTGCAGATGTGCTGTGAAGAAAAGAAAAGAAAAATGGGGAAAGTGGAAGCGAGAGAGTTTACAAAGGGTGGCAACATAGTGTTGAGGTCGATTTCTCAAAAGATCAGCTCCTGTCTGATTGTAATAATAACATACAGATGACTTTAATGTGCTGGGAGTCAAGCAGCGTTGCTCTGTTACCCTCATGTACCTCACAGATTGCGCCAGAGTTGTATATCTCATCAAAACAAGTGTTTCATTATCACATACAATCTCTGTACTTTTTTTAAAAAATTTTTTTTTACAAATTTAATTCATGGTATTTGCATCTTAATCATTTTTCATTCTCAACACGAGACCCTTAGAGAAATAAAAAATTGCTTTGTTTCTTTTTCCCCTAACAAAATTATATCGCTGAGCACAGAGAAGTAGTCATATTCACTTTATTAAGACTTTGACAATACAATCGCGTGCAAAAAATATATACTTTTTCTTTTCTTTTTTACGGTGGAACACAAGGGACCGAGCCGACCCAGAATTTTGCCTGTTTATGAACGTACTCATTGCCCTCACAGTTCCATTTCTTAAAAGGAGAGAGAGAGAGAAGGAGAGAAAGAGAGAAAAACACACAGCACCTCATTACATCCCAGTGCTGGCACCCCCACCTCTCTCTCCTTTTCCCCCACGATTTCTCCTCGTTCCCCCACCACCCTTGTGCTCTGTGGCAGAGAAAGAGAGGCATGGTTAACAGATGGGAGGGTGGACGGCAGCCTCTCCTCCCTTTCCTCAAGAGAGACTTGCTCACATCTTTCTGCTTTTCCTTTGGTTTTCTCCCTTCGCTCATGTTTGCTCTTTGTGCTCTTGCTTTGAGCCCAATATATCAATTGAGAAAGGTTGTGGGTTAACTTGTCTTATCTTTCCCTCTCTGTCCTGTAGCATCCCTCCATGACCCTTCAGACCTTGGTGATGACCCCTCTTCCAGGCTTTCTTCTGCCTGTCACACTATGCCAAACATGTCCTGAGCTTCTTTTGGGGGAGGGATCTTTCTGGCCCTTGACATTCTCTCTCTCTCCCTCTCTCTCACCCTTCCCATATGGTTTGGCTGTGGATTAGTGAATTGGCTTAGCAATGCAGAGAAAGCCTGTTAGTAGTCCCTCTCCGCCTCACTATTTCTCTCTCTCTGGTATAATTGCACATATAAGCTTTAAAACCTCCACACACACACATATTTGATCTTAAACACTCAGTATTTGTCTGATTTGTTCCATTAGACATATTTGATCAGATATTGCATGAGAGTCAAACCTTATTTATATGTAAAGCGCCGCTGGCTACTGATCAACCACAACTTGTCTCCACTGTAGTTCGGCTTTACTAGTGTAAATTGGATTGTGGTCATCTGTGGTAATCTGAAAGCAGATGAGTGTGAGCATGTGTACATGTGAAGGAGGGGATGATGTAGAGAGAGAGAGAGCTTTATGCTTTATGCCCGGAACACATTGTATGATTTTGGGCTGTCCCAGACGAAAGATGACCAATGGTGGTGATTTCTGTGGCTCCTAAACGATGGTCCTACATCATACAGTAATAGAGATCCAAAGACGGCCGTTGTCGCGGTCTTGCGACCAAAGATAGCCTGCGATAATTTTCTGACAGTGTCATGAAACATAGCACTAAAACTTAAAACTACTTACCTCAAGCTCCATTTGCAAAATCGGCATGCCAAGTTGGCTTCTTTTGCCATAGGCATGACCGCCTCTCCATATTCTCCTGTTTCGCTTCCTCCTCTTTTTTCCAGCGCACATAAAAACCACAAATGCCAAAGTGCGATAAATCTTGCTCTATTTATTTACCACTAGCGCATGCGTATTATGTTTTATTCTTCTATAACCCGCGTTCTTCTATACTATACTAGCCTATTAGCTTAGCCATTACTTCTATACTATTCTATACTGATCTTACAGGATTGCTGAAATCGCACAGTCATAAAATATCAAAACCTTGTCACATTAATTTAACTTTCTGACAATAAATAAATAAATAAACATTTATTTATGTGTATTAATCTGGATGTATAATTGGATGTACTTTTTACTGCATTACTTTTTATTTAGTCTTTTTGAGATGTTTACATTTAGGTACAAATAAAATGTTTTAATGCTTTAAAAATAATTACAATACTGCATTGTTTGTTTGTTTGATTGATAGAATGTGTCCAAAGCTGTATGTGAGGTTATTAAAAAAATCAAAGAATGATTGAATGGTTTTAAAAAGTGAAGTTTTATCAAGGTCTATCATCATGTTTGATATTTTGTCAACTCTGATGCTATAAAGTTAATTATTTAATAATTGTTGGTGCCACTGTGAACAGGAATCAGTGTCCAGATCATTAAAGAATGTTTAAAATGAGGTAAGGCACATCAGGTCCATGTTGAGACTGTGGCATGGTTGTCTCAGGCATTACGGACCTGTCGTTATCAATGAGGAAGCTCCTCTTGGATTTGCAGCCAAAGACCCTGTTTGATTGAGTTAACTACTTAATCAGCTTTCAAATCCGAGCAGCGAAACCGCACTCTGTGTCGCCAGGTTCTGCTGGCTGCACAGTGGGTAAATATTTACACGGGCGTCCAGTCGTTATCACCAGCTTGTAGTCGAGTTGTTTTGCTCCTTGTTTTATGTCTTTTACAGTGGTCCTCTAAACAATCATCAAGCCGCTTCGGATTTCGCCACATACACATTAAGACGTGCTCGCTAACAGTCCAGCTAACAACTCTTGGTGAAGTACAGAGCGCTCTTGTTTGTATGCTAATAGAGTGTAATCTTATTCACAGTTATTATTAGAGACAATGGAAAATACATTATATCAACATCAGCACAAGGTTGTATTTGTAGAGAAGAAACTATATACTTAACAACTCTATTTCAACAACACCGAAGGAATCCAACAGTTATGTGTGGAATTTCATAGATTAGCAGCATCCTATGAAATGAAGATGGATCTCAGCCAATGAAATTAGAGTTTGCTTGCGGTTTAACTCATATGACATGGAAAAGTCTCTTGAACACTTTCAAACCCCCTACTCCACCCATAAACACTTGATTATTAATAAATGAGAGAAGCATGGCAGCGCGGAGAGAGATGTGAGAAGCGCAGCGTATCCTTTAGGTGTATCTACATCAATGTTCCTTGCTTGCTCTGGCAGGTGAAATCTGGTTCAGAAAGAAGAAAAAGAGCCAGAGAATAAAGAGAAAGCAATGGAGGGCTTTTAACGTGACACCACTGACAGCTTTACTGCATTACAGAAAGCTTAAATAATGGGACGCTCATTTGCATAACGAGGGACGTTATCACCTCTACTGTCAGAATAAAACACAACAACACTTCTGCCGCTCCTCCCAGAGATGAATCGAGTTGGCCTACTTTACGGCACCAAAGAGGTGCGCACATGCACACAAACACCGGTGCGCGCACATGTGTGTTCTGTGATCGCGAGCTCTCGCACTGTGTGAATCTGAGCTGTGAGCACTTTATAGAAAGCCTGGGTTAGCTTCTCGGGTGAGGGCAGCCTTTCAAAAGGCTCAGCAGGAGGGCCTGATAAAGGCCCCGCACACCTTTTTCCCTGAGAGACGGAGAGCGGAGCGAAGCCGTGACGTGACAGCGTGATCGTATTCCAGAGCGGGTTTGACGAGGACTAAATCAGGATGGCCCAGGTTTCCATTCAGGTTCTTCTTCAGATCTTATGATACGTGGATAGTAAAGCCTCATCTTTCGGGGCACCGTAGCTCAGCCACAGTTTTGTTGCGCTCACACAAAATTTCAGCTAAAAGGGAAATACCACTGTGTTCGTTCAGCATACTAGTGCCAATTCTATGCAATGTTACACCGGCGTTGTTTAGGAAAGCGCCGCTGTTTGTCGTTCAGGTGACAGTAAACGTTACACTGCAAATGATTAGAGCTGTTAAGTTAGTGGCACTTCCAAAACACTGTCAAATTCTCTGTGACTGTAGAGAGAGCATGACAGTGCTGTCTACCCTCATAGTCGCAGCCGAAGCGCGAGAATCTGATTTGCATGATATTGATGGCAGAAAACAGCGCTGCCTCGAAACGTCTACGGATTCTTTTGTCTTTATTTGCTGTCCCATGTGGCTCAGACTCTGCCTTTCTCTGTTTTTTAACGTTGCGGTTTTGCCATTTTTCATCTGACTTAATGCCTTTCTCTCTCTGCCTTCACAGGTACAGCTACTGGAATCTTTGAAGTGAGCGGAGGAAGTCAAAAGAAGAAAGCCTGGTTTGAAGAAATCGCAAGCAAAAACAGAGGGACAAAAGAATAAAGTTCATTGGTGAAAGAAAGAGACGAAAAGACGGGGACAATGGGGAGGAAAAAGATTCAGATCACACGGATTATGGATGAACGCAACAGACAGGTGAGTCACGCTGACCAGAAGGAGCCAAAAACTAACTCTAGACAGCTTCCTTCACAGAAGTTTGATGGGTTATTTAGAACTAAAATAGACTAAGTAGGTGGTGTGCGCACGCTAATTGTCGGCATCCTCGCACGCCGCCACCTCTTGCTTACGGCAGTGGAATATTACTTTAGCAGGGGCAGGGTGGGTGGAGAACACAAACACACAGAGATGGCAATGGTGGAATGATGCCACATGCTTCAGGGCTTTAGGTGGAGTCAACACAGAGGTAGAAGATGGCCCTCCAGGGGCCCTTCCTGCCTTAGCTTGTAGTTTTCCTCTTCAACTCGGCTCTCAGATCACTGAGATCCTGTTCATCATCTGTAGCTTTAGCTGCGTTCATAATAATATAAATTGTAATTGTAATCCCTGGTGAAAAATAAAAATAAAAATCTGCTGTTTTTCAGTTAGTTTAGCTGATTGGTAAGTGCCCAGAACCCCTCTAAATCCAGCAAACTAGACCAAAACGTTGACTAATTTAAGCTGTTTTCTTCAACATGGATGACACTAAAATCTAAGTGTTCTTCAAATTAATTCTGTTAATTTGTTCAAATTTGACCAATTAAAAAAAAGGTTCTGTTTTGTATCTCCATTTCTCTGGCCGTGAAACAGAATCAAGTCAGGAAAACAGGCAGATATTATGCATAGCAGATACTGTAGTTGTATTGATCGTATTGGTGCCAGTTACATAGACGCTTGTTTTACTGCAAGATCAATAAATGTTCTTTAGGTTTGACATTTGCATTGTCCCCCTTATAGAAAAAAAAAAAAAAAGTCAAGAAAGCCTGGAAAGCAGTTTGCCTGGAAGTAACCTTGACTAGTTTCAGGTTGTTCTATTTGTCTTCAGTGTTTTAACTTGACTCTCTATAAACTCTCTGAACAGTCAACCAGAGTCCTCACATCCTTTCACAGGATGACACTTTGTCACAGAAACAGACATTTGTAGTTCCTCAGTCTGGTCTGGAGAAAAAAAATATGTGATTTTGGGAAAAGGACTTGGCTAACAGTTGATATGACTGAGTGAGACCATACTGCTGCAGTTAATGGCTGCTGTCTGGACCTTGGGTGGGTTGATCAATTATTGAAGATAGTGTGAGGGCCTGAGGAGAAGTGGAGGAGAAAGTGAAAGAAAAAAAAAAGCGGGTGAGGAAAGTAATGGGCGTGTCAGCCGGAGCAGACGGAGGGGGCACAGTGACATTAGTCATTCAGTACTTGTGGGTTGAGTAAGTTCTCCCCCTTGAGGAAACCAGAGGCTCACATGCATGTGGGCTTTCGTGCCAAATGCTGAAAGAATGAGTCAAGGTACTTCTCAAACCAGAAACTTCTCTGTTCTCTGTTTCTGTTTATTTCGGAAAAACCAACAAGGTTTGATGTTAACAAGGCATTGAATTTGCTTCTGAGTATAACATACATATATAGTTTGAATTTCAAAGGTTTTGTTTATGAAAAATAAGTCTTATTGTAGAGAGTGTATGTGCGCTTAAAGAAGTAGTTCACCCAGAAAATACGGTTTTGTCATTAGTTATTCAATTCGAGTCTTAATGCCGGTATTTTCCATACAATGACCATTCATATCTATCAATCTCCAAAAAAAGAACAAGAAAAGCATCATACAAGTAATCCATCTGAGAACCAGTGATATTTTGTGTCATTGGTCCCTAAAATTTGTGATGGGAAGATTATAATATGTCTTATATTTCGGTCCCACACAAATCTATTGCATTCATTTTATTTTAATTATGTTGTGTAGTCCATTTATCTATTTATTTATTAGAGCTTGACATTCAGTCACTATCAACCGATATTAAATGGAAAAGGACTGCATCTATGAGTCCATAGTGACAGAATTGTCCTTTTCAGGTAAATGTTTTGGTTTTACATAACCTTTCAATGCTCTGAGACACAGAGTTTCTAATCATAAACACAGATGAAAAGGGAAGGAGGAAAGAAATGGAGTGAAGTAGGAGGGGGGGCTGAGGTCAGGATGTTTTTGGCGAGGCTATCGGATTGCACAGAGAGCATCCTGTCTTGGTGTTATCGCTGTTCTCCTCTCCTTCTCTCTCTCTGTTTCTCTCACTCCCCCTTAACCAGACTTCAAGATCAGAGATTGATACAGGAAGGACACCTGATGAGAGTCAATGCCACAGATTTCCAGGTCTTGGGATAGAAAAGAATAAAGGGGGGACAAAGGAAGAAAACAGTGACATTTATTTTCTTTTGGCCAGTTTCTTTAAATATGGTTGAAATGAAGTATTTTATACTAATTAAGTACGTTTGTTCTGTGAGTGTTCAGATGCCTCACACTGTGTGGGATTGACCTCTTGGCACACTACAAAAATAAACTTCTAAGCTGCACGATTGCAGTGTTAAGGGATAATGGAGTAGATAACATTTTTAATTTGTATAATTATTTGTAATGGATTACTTATTAAACACAGAAGCCCTAGAACTTGACATTTATACTTTTGGCAAAAATTGTCATACTTTTGTATGCTTAATGTCTAGTATGATCACATCGTTAGCCATATGTCAACAACTTTTATAAAAAAGCAATTCCAAAACATACTGTGGCCTTGCAAAGTGATAAATTCTCTAGAGAGGTTTTGGTCAGAAGATGCTTTGCTAAAAACATGCATCATAAATTGTCGTGTATTTATAGACTATACGCCATGTTCGACAGCTGGCACAAGGGTTATCATTGACTCTTGTCCTCTTGCTGCCATTCATCTGGGGCTGTGGCAAACAACCCGCTTCATTGTATTACAAGAGAACCGTGAAGACAGACATCACAAGACAAGAATGGGGGACCTTTGACTTACAAAGGGTTTTTTCGTTTCTATTTTGCTTTTTTTTTTTCTCCCCTCTAGCTCTTAATGTGTTGAAGACGTGGCTAGGGCTGTGCATATTTTCACTTCCTCTTTAAGGAAATCTTTCCATACCAAAGCCAAATAAACAACAGACTGCTTCAATGGTGTTACCTTAAGCACTGCATTCTTGATATATATATATATATATATATATATATATATATATATTCCTGCGGTGACAAAGCTGGATTTTCAGCAGTCATTACTCCAGTCTTCAGTGTCGTGTGATTTACTTCAGAAATCATTTTAATATGCTTATTTTGTGAAAACAGTTGTGCTGCTTATATGCACTTAAAGGAATAATTCACCCAGAAAATATATTTTTTGTCATTATTTACTCACTGAGCGCACAGTCTTTATGCAGCTCGTTTGCATATAATGACAATCCATATCTGTCAAGCTCCAAAAAAGACAAAAGCACTAGAAAACTATATATATAATAATATATATAGGGTTTTTATATATAATTCTTTTTGTGGAAACCATAATATTTATTATACATACACTATTGTAAAAAATCTTATTGACGGCAAACTTTTGAACAGTAGTTTATAAGAATTTATTTATTTTTTTTATCCCTAACCCTATGTAATTCCTCTGTACTTAATATTATTGCATATACTTTTTATTGCATTATTTAACCGCTTAGAGCTTGAATACACTATAAAAACCTAAACCTACTCGGTCCATAAAAAATCATCTTTTTCAGACATTTAATGTCTGAATGCTCAAACATTTTTGGCCCAGCTGTCGTCTCCCATCATTTCCTTGCTGATATCACCTCTCCCAGATTGGCAGCTTCCCTACGGCCCACCCTGTCTCTGGCGCCATGCTTATGGGCACAAGTCCTCAGCCGCCCTGGGCGGCCACTTTGGCTGCCTATAGCCCACCTCCTGAAAACACTTGCGAAGAGCAAGGCTCCTCCAGCAGGCCTCCCTGACGTTGACTAGCTGCCCAGAAGCTTAGACAGAGGGCATCAGTGTGAGGAGCCTGGCTTTCTTCCCCTCAGCCACTCAAACACTTTCCTGGGCACATCACATGAAAGGACCCCCTGTGTCATAAAAGTGTTAGCCACATCGATAACAAGAGCATGCTTACTGACTCATTTTCACACTGCTGAATACACAGCATACACTTACAGGCATGTTTGAGAGAGATGAATCTATTTAATAATGATTTCAAATTCAATTTTATTCAATGCTGATTCTTCTGCCGTGATGGCAGGAGAGACCGATACATAGCGCCTGATGTTAATAAGGGCGAAAAGGGCGATGAGAGATTTGCTTGCTTCTACTTGAAGAATAAACATTGTTGATGCTGCCTTGTCTTGGAAAATAAAATCAAACACATAAAGATGATTGACTCACAGACTCGTTGATTTCAGGAAATGGTATGGAGTCTTTGATGCCGTCTTGTTATTGTGCAGCAGTGAACAATATATTTTATATAATACAAATTTTAAGTGGATATACAGGAACTTTTATAGTTTTATAAAACTTTTCTATTTGAAATAAATTCATCAAAGAATCCTGAAAAAAAATCACAGTCTCAACAAAAATGTTAAGTAGCATGTTTTCAACATTGATAATAATATTAAATATTTCTTGAGCACTAAAATCAGGGTATTAGAATGATTGATTGCATGATGATGTGAAGACTTGAGTAATGATGCTGAAAATTCAGCTTTGCCTTCACAGGAATAAATTACTTTTAAAGAAATAATAAAAATAAAACAATTTTAAATGTTTTAATGTTTGAAATAAAACACTTTTTACTATATTTTGATCAAATAAATGAGGATATCTTACTGACCAAATTTGAATAGAAGTAATTAGAGAATATTTCATTGTAATTTTGCATTTCATTTAATTTCTGTTTACTTGAATAGGACATGAAGGAAATTATCATGGTTTACAAAGAGAAAAAAGAACAATGACAAAGATTCGATTTTGGGATTTTCTTCAGGAGAAAGGCTTAATAAATAGAAATCAGGTTTCTGGAATCCTCCCGTATGGTGGAAGTTCATTCAGAAGTACGTACTTTAATTGGCGCTCAACATGCATGTGGTTTTCACCCCTCTAACTGACTTGGCAAATGCACCACACGTTCAGTAGGCTTCTGTTACCTTTCTTTTCATCTCTGCCTCATGATGGTGTGATGGCATGGAGACGGTGCTTGATTCAGCCACCCATGACAACAGAGGCGTCTCTCCAATCAACAACAGAAAGGTGTAAAACAGTTTGAGTAAAATTAACAGCAAGAAAATAATGAGGCCCTCTGGGTATCCCATCACCCCTTGCTCTCCCCTCCACGATTCCCACCTTTCTCTTGTGATCGTTACCTCTGCGCCTGTCTCCTCACGAAACACGCTGTGCGTGTTTTTTCACTTTTTCATCTGTCTCTCTCTCTCTTCTTACTCTGCTTCTTCACCAACATCATCAGGAAAATTCCTTTGCTTCCGCGAAGTGCAACTTCTCCAAATTTCTCCTCTTAGAATTTATCTTCTTAAAATTCTTTTGTTCCTCTTACGTTAATTGTTATTCCACTTTTCTTTCCACTCATATTTTCCACTCATTATTCTGAGCTTTTCTCGTTTTCATTTTTTCACGCAGGTTTTGTTTCTTATTATGTTTCTGCTGATGACCTTCAATACATTCTCTTTGTTTCAAGCAAGTGATACTCATTGAGGCTTTGAACGCCATGTGCTGAAATATCGCATGACTTTTAAACAAATTGTGTTGCCATCAGTGTAGCTTAGTATAAACTGTGAGTTTGTTAATACAAAAGAAACCTCTAAAATATGTTTAGAAAGGGAACACAGCAGAACTTTGCTGGGTCACGCATATAAGCTCGATGTCTAATTGTCAATACAACCCCTACTGTGAGACTTTACCATAATGATTCATACAGTATATCATGAAGTGTGAGCGGGGAGATTTTGGGGTGCGTGGGTTGCATGGATCATGGTTCAGGGGCAGATGGTGACAAATGGACATTCATCCTCCCTGTCTCTGTCCTCTAGAGGAACTCCCCAGGGGGGAAAAATGCACTGGAGGCGGGAAGCAGAAGCGAAGCCATTGTGAAGGGGAAGCTGTCAGGCACTTCCTGTTATGAGAGGAAATGCATACAAATGTGCTTCCTGACCTCCCCCCTCCAACTCCCCCTCACACACGTGCACACACACACACACACACACACACACACACACACACACACACCAAACTCAGGCTGGGAATCAGACCTTTTTTCTCCTTTCTCCTTTTCATTCTTTCTGTTTGGCAGTAGAAAGTGATTCTAAGTCCTTTGAACAGCAGTTCAAGCTCACCTTACGTGGGCAACGGCACATTTATGTCTCGGCAGTTTGTTTGTCACGCATGATAAGAATGTGCTCACATGATAAGGGCTTCACACTCCTGCGGTCTACAGATTCAGGGTTCGAAGAAACAAAATCGTGATCATCATGAACTGTGGTCCTTCAGTCTTTGCAGCTCTCTCCACATCGAGGAGGTGTTGCAACTGGCATTTTCTGCAATTAACACGCTGGATCGCTGAAGGCTCATGAGCTTCACAGATTGTGGAGGCAGGTAGTTAACAGGAGAGGAGGAAGAACATCACACTCCAAGGTCCTTGTGATCACATTATACCAGCATGTTACATATATGGTGAAGCTAAAAATGGTATTGGAGACAAAGAGTGAGCGAAAGCTATTATGATGTTTTTCTTCATCAGATGAGATCAAATATGTAGTACTTGGCTAGTATTCAGTCATGTGATCCCGATATGGTGGTTACAGCGAGGTGACTCCCTTAAAAACAGCTTTTATTTGACAGCCTCATCTCATGTTGAGTGGACCTGATTTGAAACTCATTTTTTTCAAGTAAATCATACTAGGATAGTAAAAAAAAAAAAAAACTCATGTCGTTCCAAACCCGTATGACTTTCTTTCTTCTGCGTAACATGAAGGAAGATATTTTTTGAACGATCAAAAAATGTCAATGTCCATTGACTTTCATTGTATGGGCGAAAAAACTGGAACATTTCACAAAAATCATCTTTTTATGTTGCGCAGAAGAAAAAAAATCTTGGAATGACTTGAGGGTGAGCAAAGGATGACAGAATTCTCATCTTTAGAAAAACTTTCCGCTTTAGAAAAAAAGTATATGGTGAAGGATAAGTGAAGTATCTTGTGTATGTGTTGTTTTGTGACTGTGGGTGTTGATGTCACTAGCCACAGTTATAAGCTTGACCACAGTGATTATTTAAAGTCCTTCTATCTCCATATCTGAGTATGTGTGATACTACTTCTTCTTTCTGAGAACTGCCCAGTGCAAATTTTGGATGTGTGAATTAATTACTGACTCTGTTATTTGTTATTCAAATAATCCAAAATTCAAAGTCTGTTCATCAAACACATTGTTCAGCTTTTTCTTTTCTCCACCTGCTGTCATACTGGAGGATTTTTGGCTTATTCTTTTTGCATCTTGTCACACTTGCCAAATCTCCAGAAGCCTCAAGAAGAAACCTCTCAGAACTGCTAAGCCACAACGTGAAAGCTCGAAACTCTCGCTTTGGCTTTATCTTGCAGAAAGGGAGCTGTCAAAACATCAGTTGTGTTCTTTAAGTGGCTGTTCGACTTGTCAAAATGAACTTGTCAAAATGATACATAATCAATACATCATTACTTCGCTCATAAATTATTAGAAATATGATGATAGAAGATGACCAGCAGGATGATATTCACTACTCTATCTTTATAATAAATAAACAAAATAAAATAAATATATATATATATATATATATATATATATATATATACTGTATATATATATATATATATATATATATATATATATATATATATTATTTGTTATCACAAAAATGTTCTTTTGTCAAATCAACTTAGATTATTTACTGTATGTGGTTCAGATAACATATTATTTTGAGTTTCTGTTGATTAAACTAATCTTCTTCATTGTATTAACTATTTTTTTTTAAGGCAACCAAGTTACTTACTTTAAGTTAAAGCAACAATATTTTTTTGTATAATTCTTTCATCATTTATTCACCATCATATTGCACCAAACCTGCATGACAATCTTTGTTTTTTGGGGCACAAACAAATTGTACTTTTTGGACCCCAAACTTTTATTATGTGGACACAAATGTTTTTTAATTAAATAAACATTGTTGGAGTTCTGCTGAAGCAAGAAATTCATTCTGGAATGACATTAGGGTGGGAACTATCCTTGTAAGAAGCAATTACTACCTTTTTCTTGGCTAATTCAGTCAAATTAAATCGAAATTTGTCTTGAACAAAACCATTTAATTTAGATGTACATTAAGTACGTGTGTAGGTTACCTGTCAACCTTTTTTTTTACAGTATACTGTTTCAATTTCCATTTTTATAAAGTTACACAAGTTTTTTTTAGACCATATTTTTTTAATTTAAGCACAACCTTACTGAAACAAAAACTTAATCTACTCTCTCATATAACTAGGGCTCATTCTTTATTTTTTCATTTAACACACCAACTAAGCTAAATAGTTTCACCATGACAACGTCAGAAACAAATTAACATCATCAAAGAAATACCTTATGCTAATACATGCTAATTTTCTTCCTTATCAAATTGCTTTGGTGATTATCACACGCACAATATATTTTGTAAAATTATGCATTTTCCTTCTGCAATAAATAATGCATAGATTTGCCTGGGAACATGTATCACATTAACAGGTGCATGGGGACATTTTGGTTACACTTATGAGGTGAAGAGTTTAGCGGTTAGGCCTCAAGGTTCCTCCTCTGTGTTGTTCTTCTCAGGAGCCGGTCTGTGCGAGTGTGGTTTCTCCAGCGCTGCATTTAAGTGCTCAAGAGACATGAAACCTATGAGGTCAGAGAGAGATGCTTCTTATTTTTAATGCTGCTAATTTAGATGAGAACATGCGCTGAGAAGTCATTAACAGCCTCTCAAACACTCCGTGGCAGCGATGATCTTCGTGCGTGAGTGTGTTTGTATGTCTGCGGATCACCTGGAAAGTGCATTTGCACACAGATGCACACGCGAAGAATTTGCCTCCCGTGCAATACAGGCAATATTATTTTTCCCCCCAATTTGCTTGAGGTGAATATGGTTAACCTTAATTAAGAAATAAAATCCTAATTATACAGTTGAACTATTGTATTAGAGGGTCCAGGCACAGTTAGTGTTACTGTATTAATCTTAAATGAAAGGTCATTGCATGGTTTTGGAGCACACAAGTTATATTTCAATTATTTAGCTTTTTTTCGTCTTATGAATGTATGAATAATAGCAAAAGTGAAATAAGTATTTTACTTAGGATTAAAGAATGGAATTTTTAAAAGATCTTCAGTTGATTTATGAGAGGAAGGAGCTATTACGCTACTGTCTATTTTTCCTGATAATTTGGAAGAGCACAAAGGGAAATAAAAGAAAGTAGACAGAAGGAAAGAAAACTAACATTGATTTTCCGAAGAAACGCTGTATTTAGGACATCTCGGGAGTCAAGAATATTTAAGAGTATATTCAACGCGCTGAGTAAACACACATAGAGTCATCCATCTCAGTTTTTATCCGGCGTCAGTGAAGCCTATGACTTGTCTAACCTTGTTTCCCCTCTTCTGTCTCTCTCTAGGTGACATTTACGAAGAGAAAGTTTGGCCTGATGAAGAAAGCCTATGAGCTGAGCGTGTTGTGTGACTGTGAGATTGCCCTCATCATCTTCAACAGTACCAACAAGCTGTTCCAGTATGCCAGCACAGACATGGACAAAGTGTTGCTCAAATACACTGAGTACAATGAGCCACATGAGAGCAGGACCAACTCTGACATTGTCGAGGTGAGTTTTTCTAAACACATTTACCTGACATTCCCACACTTTTCAGCAGGTTATTATAATGATTTTTTTTTATATAATAATAATAATAAAACACTATTGTTCAAACGTTTGGGGTCAGGGTCATCAAGTTTTTAAAAGAAATCTCTTATGTTCACTAAGGCTGAAATTATTTGATCAAAGATGCAGTAAAACAGTAATATTGTGAAATATTATTACGATTTAACAATAATTGTTATTAATATATTTTAAAATGTAATTTATTCTTTTGATATTTATTCTTAAAATTAAAAATGTTTCCACCCAAGAAAAAAAAAATTTGGTGGAAATATATGTAATAATGTTGATTATGATCATGATGAAACCATGATACAGTTTTTATTAATAGAAAGTTCATAGAAAGTCTTTATTATTTAAATATAAATCTTTTGTGACATTATAAATGTACTGTCAATTTTTTTTATCAATTTAATGTTGGAACTAAATCACAGGAACTGAAACAAGAAACATCAAGCCAAAAGAACATCAAAATAAAAAAGTCCTTGAACACAAATACATAGGGAATCGTGTCAGAACACCCCCATTAATGGACATTAACTAATGATCTGATAAACGTGATGTACTTTAGTTGCTGTTTAAAATGAAACGTAAGAGAAAATGTTACATAGAAATACAGTTTGATATTTGGGGTCCCTTAGGTTGTACCTGAATGAAAATCTGAAAGTTGAAAACCCCTGTAAAAGTGTGTATGCAGAAAGATGTTCGTTTCGTTTGTGATTTTTTCCTTGTGCATAGTGCCACTGGACCCTTATTTTCAGCTCAACCCTTGTCATGGTGAGACACTACAAACCCAACAACACGTTTTTGCAGTCTAATTGACTAGAAAATAGACTATATGAAAAGTGCACTAAATACATCCAGTGTCATCCTGTATTTCATTGCATTCTGGTCTTTTTGAATGCCTGCTGCTTTGATGTCTGCATTTTCTTAATCAGCTTAATGCTCCTTAAGGCTCTCAGTTCTTAGAGACACGTTTGTTGGTTCCTGCCTTTAACCTAACCTGAGGTCAGGCCATGCTAAGCGATTGGCGGCAAACATCCAAAAGCATGTTGCAGCGTGAGCTGGTTACGTAATCTGCTTTACTGGGATGTCACAACACATCTTGACTAGAAAAGGTGACACACATGGGGTTGACAAGGTGGTCCTCTGAAGGACTAAACGGCTTTAAAAAGGTGTCCTCTTGCCATGCCAGCAGCACAACAACACACTAACAGGTCCACATCCCCAAACGGTTCTTAATATCACTAGATCTATGGGTGAGTTTGTGAAGTGAGTTGTTCTCAATGTAAGTGCAATCCAATTGCTTTGCACTTAGAGTCAGAAAAAAACATGTTTTTTCTGTCTACTTCCTTTTTTATCCGCTCACTCTGTGCTCAATTTTCATTTCAGCTGTGTGTACACTGGCTCAATAATTCTGCAGCTTGATCTTTTTTTTGGGGGGGGGGGTTTATTTACATATTCAGCAATAATATTTCCATAAGCATATATCTTATAAAGCAAGCGTGACATCTCTTTTCTAATTTATATATTTTTAATTTGTTTTTATGAGCTAGAAAATTATCATATCAAATGCAAAGATGGTTTTTTTTGGAAGTTCATCTGTCATAAAGTGTGAAACATGCCCTGTGTTTTTGTCTCTTATACAAACTCAGACCTTGAGGCGGATTTAAAGGGCAGAAAGAAAGTGCTTGTTATCCCTATAGTGCATCAAGGTACAATTATAAAAATGCACTCCAAGCATGAGCAATGCACTTGAGAAAAGACTCAAGTAAATACTACATTTTCTGTGATTTATTCTTAGAATATTTATCATTCCGATTCATATTTGAATTCTCAGAAACTATCATTAGTGATTGAACAGTCATATACTTTTTATTGTGTATTATAGTCCACACTCCATGGCAAGTGGTTTAGAAATTGAAGGAAGAAATGAATAAAGATCCAAGGTCCAATTTACGCTGAAATGGTGGTATACCATTCAAGTAAATTTTTTTCATTGCAATGTTGCAATCATCAGGGGAGAGTAAAGTGGAATGTAAAGTCAGATTCAGGGTCCAGAAAAAAGGAATAAAGATGAATACTATACCTGACAGAATTTTAAGTGAACTTAAAAAAAATAATCTAAATTATATTTCATTAAATGTACTTTACAATAGACAGGAATAACAATAAAAATTGTTTGGTTATTTATTTATTTTTAAGTATATCATACATACTATGCCAGCTATACAATTCTAAAGGCAGTTTTTGCAAAATATTACAGTGCATTACAATTCAAACATTACTTCATGCTTCCAAGACTATCACGAGTCATTCTCACAATTTTAACAAAACCTATTTTAGTTTAGTTTATCTGAAATTGTATTTATTGAGTCCTGAGATTTTAAAATATTCTTGCTATGCTTCACTTTTTGAAACCTTGTAGAACAACTGCAAAGTGCTGCAATCTGCTTAAACGGATAGTTCACCCAAAAATGAAAATAATTTACTCATCCTCACCTCATGTTTTTCCAAACCTGTATGAGTTTTGTTCTTCTGTTTAACGTTGAAAGAATGTTGGTAACCAGACAGTTGACGGTAGCCATTGACTTTCATAGTATTTTTGTCTTACTATGGAAGTCAATGGCTATTGTCAGTGTCAACTGTTTGATTAGCAACATTCTTCAAAATATCTTCTTTGTGTTCAACAGAAGAACGATACTCATACAGGTTTGGGACAACTTGAGGGTGAGTAAGTGATGACAAAATGCTCATTTTGGGCTGAACTATCCCTTTAAAAAGCAGGTCCTGAGTATCATGGTTTGCTTTACTATGTGAAGACAGAAATATTAAGCACACTAAAGAATCGGCACACGCAAACATTGAAGTAGAAAGGACATAAAAAAGAGCATAGCGAGTCAAACTGCTCCCATCACCAAGCAACAGCTATAGTGGAGTTTCTCTCCAATTTGCCAGATTTCGTGTTTGAGAAATCGATTTTGGAGGTTGCTAAAATGCCGCCCTAACTGGATTTGTCGACGCTGAAGCGTTGAGCTCCTGCAGGGCCCCGTTTTTCTGCTGCTAGGTTACATCACGGCCAGGGGATGTGGGCGGTAGGAGGTAAAGAGGAACAAAGCAGACTTCCTGTTGTGATGGCAGGATGGGGACGAGGCCTTGGGGTGGGCCGGAGGGGGAACTCGGCATAGGGGTGTCAGTGCCATAGTTCAGCTTTGAGCTGTAGAGTGTGTGTGAGTCTGCGTGTGTGTGAAACACGTATCGGCTATATATGGATGGTCTCAAACGTGTACATAGATTTAGCATTGTATAAATGGGCGAAAAACACACACACTCGTATAAAACACACAAATCCGAGCAATCTTTCCTGTCTTTGCCTGGAGTGCCTGTGGGGTGCAGTGGGAGGATAAGGAGAGGCAGGGGAGCCGGGCGCAGCGTGTGGGCGTCTTGAAGAGCAGCCCGCTACATTAGCAATAAAGCTCCATGTAATTAGCATGTCTTTGGTTGATAATTAGCGTTGTTGGGAGAGAGGCAGTGAGAGGCTTGCCCAGCCTCTTTAGCTCTATTTATGAGAGGCTAGAGGCTCTTCTACCCTACTCTACTATCCCTGACTCTTTCTTTCCGCTTATGTCTTCCGTTTTCGCCCCATTTTTATCTCTGTTTTCGCAGGTCAGGCCATTATTTCATTCAGCCGAAATGTATGCGGACGTGCCTTTCTCAATATGGCATTGGCGTTATTAATAACATAAACATGAGAATAGAGACATGAAAAAATATATCATTTGCAAGAGAGAAAAAAATTTCTCAGATAGATTTTAAAAATGTTTTGTCAAAAGGATCTGATTTCATTATTATATCACAAGACAGAATGGTGATTAGATTTATCATACACATCAACCTTGTTAAATGAGTTTATTGTAATGTAATAGAACAGTTTTCAATTCATACCTCCTCGTGCCTCAGTCGAAGCACCTTTCCTACCGTGTTTAGCTTTCACACAAAAACTCATTAAAAGTCTCCTACGTCTTAACATCTGAGGCTAGACGAAAGGTGGGAAGGTCCAGATAATTACACCTTAAGTCGTGAGGAAAGAACAAATAACAAGTGCTTGTGTAAAGTCAAATTATCTATAAGTTTTAGATTGGCGGGGGGGGGGGGGGGGGGGTAGCTTGATGGTCAGCTTGATGATGATTCTGGAATTCCGGTCAAATACAAGCTATTTTCGCTGTGTATAAAACATACAATATGCTTCAAATGATTATTCATAGATGTAAATATGCATAACTTTAATGAAAAGACAAGGCAATGTCGCTGTTGTGGAAAAAATTAATAAAGAATATCAGTCACAGCAGCAATCGTTTTTAAAGTTTACTTGGAACTCAGGTATCAAAATTATTCCTGAGCTTCCCAGTACTAAATATGACTTGAGAAGGAAACTCATATTTGCAATAGTAGGAAACTCATATATATATATGAAGAGTGCAGATGCAAAAGCCTCTAAGTGCCATTTGAAATTTTCTTCTAGAATGATCATTTTTATCAAGCTTGTATATATAAGTTCAGTAATTTCACTTAAATGGCAATGAAGATTACCTATTGTCATTTAAGTGAAATTACTGAACTTAAATATACAAGCTTGATAAAAATTATCATTCTAGAAGAAAATTTCAAATGGCACTTAGAGGCTTTTGCATCTGAACTCTTCATATATATATATATATATATATATATATATATATATATATATATATAAAAATGTGAAGAAAACTAAATAATATATAATTTTATATAACATTTGTATTACTTAAATATATAAATACAGGCAAATTAATGAGTAATATATGTAGATTTAGGTAGAAGAGGCAACTAAATGACTAATTAATAAGCATTATTCTAATTTTAGTTAGTTAATGCATTATTGCCATTATTATTAATTCAGAACAGTTTTAACAGTATTAAAACCGAGCGAGATTAATATGAAAGGAAGCACGTTGTGGCTGCATGCCTTACTCATGTCAACACTCACGTCATCACATGGAGCGGTCGTGTGAACAGGACACAAACACTTGAGAGAGAGTTTGCCAAGCCCATCCCATCGTAGATTAGCTTTATCTGAACATCAACCTTTTAATCTTCTCTCTTCTCTCACCTCTACAACTTCTAAATGAATCGGCAACAGAAAGGAGCGCGTTTAGCTGCAATCGGCGGGAGACAAACTGAGAGAGAGAACGACAAGGAGGGAGGCTGGTGATTATTTCCAAAGGTCACACTGTTAATGACTACCTGCTTGGTTAATGAGATTCCACAAAGCTCCCTCACGATGTTTCACCCTCATATGTGTTGCTGTGTGCTGAGATGTGTAAGAAGGGTTGCAGGCGTCAGGCTTCTCTCAACTTACATCTGTTTAAAGTAGAAGGAGAAGTGGGGGGGTGGATGAAGATAAACACAGGTTCATTAAACGTCTTGGAGAATGCTTAATGTGGACAAGGTACACTAATTAACTGAATTTCATTTTCATTTCTTTTCAAAGTGGCAGTAAAGAGTTAATTAAAATATATTTTCCCTCGTAAGGACTTAGCACATTAGCAGGCTCCTCCGCTAGAACATTTCCTCAGTTGTCTTTTGAAAAGACTTTCTTTCTTACTAATTCGAGTAATCAGACATCAGAGAGAACATTAGCCTACAGCGGTTTTCTCTCAGTGCCGAGACTCAATGACCATCTATTTAACTTACAAAGGCCCGCTATGACATAACACACTCACATAACTGTATCCACTTACAGACAAACATACATCTGATTGAGGGAAATATTTGTGTACCACCATAATCTACCACAACGCACACGCATACTATTAATGGCTCACGCAAAGAGTCAATAAGTTTATCCTAATTTAACCGAGTGATGTTCAAGCTCAATGTTTTTGCCAAAAACAGTTATTAAACTCAGAAGAGGCTTTGTCTAGTTAAGCAAATAAACCTTGTGACATAGACAAGTCAACAGAGGAGGAGTGTAGATGAACAATGAGCATCACAAACAGGATGTAAAGCCTATATAAAGGGAGGCGTTATTATTCTTAGAGTATGTGATACACTTGATTGCTTGAACAGTTATAATACACCTTACAATCGGTTGTATGTAAGGCATCTATGATGAGCCTAATTTAAGGCGTGGTTTTCCAATGACGCAATTTAAATATTAAGTGAAGCACTACTTCAGTGCAATTCTTCTTGTTAAACTAGATTGTTGTCTGTTAACCTTTAAATCCATAAATGTTTCGCCTATCATTATTAAATATTCAGCTATTTGGCGTCCTGATCTATATCTAACACAGATGGACCTGTCGCGATAATATAAAACTCTCTTGATAGTAGAGTAACAATTACAGAAGAATAAAATAAAGCATATTTTGTTACCTTTTGGAGCTTGGAAGGGTTCAGTTTGAGCAGATGTTTTATTCCATCATCCCTGTCCTCATCAGAGCTAATTTCCCAGAACATCTGAAGCATCTGACTCATATTCGTGATCTGAAACATATTCTCAAAACTATCATTTTCAACATCTTCAAAATTAATATTTTGATCGCTGACAGTTTCTTCACCAGATCCACCATCAAGTGACAGTGACATTAATATCTGATTGCGTTCTTGCTCTGCAGTAAATCACTGAGACATTTCAAGTTTTGCTGATGATACTTCCTATTCTTTTGTTTTCTGCCTGCGGTAACTATGAGAGAAACGTCACTTCATCTTTGTGTATCAGACATTGCACTTATTCAGTCATCAAAGATGTAATTATTGTTGTGTAAAAAAAAAAATATACATACACTGTTACACACCTCGGATCTTTGGCGACCCTATACAATTTTTACAAAAAAATGCAAAAAATGAATGGGAAAACGGGCATTCTTTTATCTATTTATTCTTTTTTGTTAATATATTGTTTATAATAAATTGATTGAGGAATACTAAGAAGGTTGATGTCCAACTTAAAAAAAAAAAAACTAATGAGGAGGAGGGTAGTGAATGATGTCCCGGGTCACTTAAGACCTGAGGTATGCGTTTAAGTGTTAAAGAATAAGACATTGGACTGAGATATTGCAAAAGTGCATGTGCAACTTTTTAGTGAGCTTTTCTGTATCAGTTATATAGTATAATGCATTATACTACTTCATACTGATAAATAAGTAACTATTGTAATGCATTTATAATGTTGAAAAAAATATTTCTATTTCAAATAAATGCTGCTCTTTTAAAACTGTTTATTCATCAAATAATCTTGAAAAAAGTATCACGGTTTCCACAATAATATTAAGCATAACAACTGTTTTCAACACTGATACCAATAAGAAATGTTCCTTGAACAGCAAATCAGCGTATTATAATGATTTCTGAAGGATCATGTGACACTGAAGACTGACAATTTAGCTTTTTTTGCCATTACAGGAATAAATTACATTTTTTAAACAAATTAAAATAGAAACCAGTTATTTACAATTATAGTAACATTTCACTAAATGATTTACTTCCTGTAGGCTGTGAGATTTTGAAGTCTTTGCATAATAACAAACCAGAGTATATTTTTCTACGGTTCCTTGACAAGATGAAAAATAACTGTAAAATGTGACATGCGTGTGAGACGTCTGCCCAGCCTTCAAAGCAGATCTCATCGCTCATTCAGTGTGAAGCAGCACCGGTCCAGAGCATGTTGACCCCACAGCCTTAGAACAACTTGTTGAACTTCTGCCACATGGCAGCTGGATGTCGACGAGAAAAGCATTTGTTCTGCCTCTTTTTCTCTCTTTTACTCCCTCTAAATCTCTCGTGTTTTCCTCTACACTTCCCTCTGATTGGAAACAGCTGCAAATCGTCTACGGCAACACTTTTAAAATGAGTGTATTTCAGATGTGTCCAAATTAGGAGCCCCCTCCCTTCCCCCCTTCCCCCCTTCCTCCCTCTGTTTGTGTGTGTGTGTGTGTGATGTGGGTCTGTGTGTGTGCGTGCATGAGTTTTTTTTAGCATCCTTCCCCTAATAAATGTCTCAAAAAATGGTAGTGGTCTAAAAATAGTGTACTGTGTTGCTAAATTTAGCACTTGGCTTATTGCGCTGGCAAAGCAAATGGAGAAGAATAGGCGTGGAGAGGCAGGGTGAGTAAGCAAGACTCTATTCATTCAACAGCTTGTGTGGAGGACTCTAGTGAACCGCTGCCCTTGGACTGCGTTCCTCCCCTCCACCGCCAGACCTGGGGGTGCCACTAAACATTTGATCCAGGGGATAAAAGCTGTTATTATTTATTTATTTATAAAGACTCTAAAGGGTTTTTATGGCTGGTTTAAATGGATCTGAATGGCTTTTCCAGCGATTCAGTGCACACTATATATTGATATTTACAGAAAGGGCTGTGATTGTAGATTAATTTTTTTATTAATTGAATTAACAATTTTAGGTTATAAGATTACAACTAAAAGAGAATAAGAATATATAAGTAAAATGGCCCATTCACACCAAGAACAATAACCATAACAATAGCAATATCTATGAAGTTTTAAAAATCTTTCTTATTCTATAATTATAAGTATGTCCACACCACAACTATAATGATAACGACATTCAGAAAGATTTTTTCCCAGCTAATGAACAATAAAAAAATTGAGAGCCAATTGGATCCCATCCTGCTATAAAGGTCTTAAAGTGTCAGACGATACAATTGCTACGTGTCGTGCACTTATAATAAACAGAACATTATTGCGTGTTGGTGTGGACGCTAATATATAGTTATAATATAGTTATCAGCTATACTTTATTTTGACTTTAATGTTGCACCTACATATCAACTAACTCTTATTAGAGTATTAGTTGTGTAAGTTGCATGCACTTGCAAAGTTACTTATAGTCAGTAGAATGTATTTTGTGGTATAAAAGTGTTAGCAGATATGATGAAGAGGCTCTACTTAGTTGACATGTAGTTGCAAAGTTACTTCAACAGAATTTCTAAAGGGGATCATCAAAATAAAGTGTTACCCAGTAATCTTTATAGTTACCATTCTGGGTCTGAACGGGCCTTAAGACTATAAGTGAGTATTTTATGTTCCCTAACTGTTCATTTAAAATCTTTCACCATGTTTTTCATTAGTTTATTTTTTTTTAATGGTGCTGCAGACTGACAAATGCATTTTCAAAAGTACACATATTTCATGTAGATTTAGTTAATATAATGTCACACAATATTGCATAAAGCGTTAAATGTAAAAACAATTATTATAGGTGGAATATAATGCCACTGCAATGACACCCAGTTTTTTGTTAAAAATTAATTGATACATAATATGAAAGATTGAGTCTATTCATAAGCATGAAATTCATAGACTGACCTTAAATCAGCATAGCACATGACATCAGCACTTAAGATAGAAGAAACAAGGCTGTCCTGTCTGGCTGTCCCTCTTACTGTCAATGGAAAATGAGCAATCTATTTCTGTATATGGGTGTAGATGGCAGTGTCCCCTCACACAGGGCCCGAAGGGTGTGGAAACACAAGGTCATGCCAGAGAGGTCAGGTGCCTGTGCATTGTTCCTCAAAAACCCTCTGCCCCTTCCTGTAATGCAGCTGCATGATAAGAACCCCTACAGACAAAGGCTGATAACTGATGTGTGTGTGTGTGTGTGTGTGTGTGTGTGTGCGTGTGCGTGTGTGTGTGTGTGCAAGTGTGATTGTAGCTCATTGCATCCAAAAAAAGAATCACAGCCCTTTCAATGTGAGTGCGTGTGATAGGTGTCCTTCTGTCTCTCTAGAAATGAAATAAGACATAAAGACATAACCAGCATGTTTCAAATGGAAAGATGGCCATGGTATAAGCCCCTTTATTTAGCTAGACTGAGTGCCATTGTGTGCATGTATGGGATGCTCCATTAGGTCATATGAATGACTTGTTTGTCTGTAATAGCCATGGAGAGAGCATATGAGATGATACGCTTTATGGTCATATACCAGAATCTGAAAAACATGGCACAAATGTTCAACAGAGTATCACATTATTGTAAATTGAATAAAGACACAAGCATATTTTGTACAGTGCATTGTTAAGAATAATGTTTCTTTGAGTAACAGCTGTACTCTTGAAAATAGCTAGATAGCTATTGTCTTTCTCTCTGTGAACTACATTACTTAATGCCTGTGTATTGGGAATAGCTTTAATTTTAGAAATGCCTAACTATAGAACATTTTAAGTGGATTTGAATTTTCCCTATGTTCATCCATTCCAGGATGTAATTAGATGCTCAAGGTATGATATTACTTATCCATTACCTACTGCAATCATGAGAAATCAAATTTTCCTTGATCGGTTGAGGTAAAAGAGTTCATTGTGTCAAGAAAACATACTGTAACTTTTAGAATGGAAAACTTCTCAATTGAAAAAAGACGGCTTTTTCGTTCTGCAAAATATCTAATTATATATAATCTATTATATATATATCTATTAAAATGTTTTTTTTGTTTTTTTTACATTTTATTTAAATAACTCTTATGCTGACCAAGGCTGAATATATATACTAAAAACAGTAATATTGTGAAATATTATTTTAAAATCATTGCTTCCCATATTCATAAATATTAAAATGTAATTTGTTCCTGTGATGACAAAGCTGAATTTTCAGCATCATAATCATTACTTTAGTCTTCAGGGTCACATGATCCTTCAGAAATCATTCTAATATCATGATTTTCTGCTCAAAGAACAGTTCTTGTTATCATCCATGTTGAAAACAGCTGTGCTGCTTAATATTTTTGCATAAATCTTAATCAGTTTTTTTTTTTTTTGTGAAAAATATGTTCAAAAGAACAGCATTTATTTGAAATGTAAATATTTTGTAAGATTATAAATGTCACTTTTAATCAATTGTATCCATCCCTGCTAAAAAAAATTAAAACGTTTGAATGGTAGTCGATGATAGTATTTTTGGTGCAAAATTTTTCGGTAATCTCAAGGGGACAGAAAAAAAACCCAAGTCTGATATGACCTCTGTTACCAATATCCATATTAACCATGAAATGGCAGGCCTATAGTTTGTCTTTTTGATGTGTGATTATAGTGTAGAGGGTGAAGGGCTCAAAGCAAGAAAATTACAGTAAAGTAGCTTGTTTTTATGAGTTAAGAGGTGCCCACTTCCAAAGGCTGAAGAGCTTGATGGGTTAGTTCAAAGAAGGATGGTCTTCTGTGATGCACCACCTCACACTACCCTCATACCATACACGTGCACTCAGAGACACAGGCACATATGGAGGCCACATCCTTTGTCATCTGCATTCATGTCTCGCTACACTGTCGTAGCATGTTCAAACCACACTTTATTAAACGGTGGCTTCCCTGCTTTCTCTCCAGCCATATGCTTCCAATAAGGTCACGACAGACTGGCTCTCTTCCTAAAGTTCTGCACTCTCATGTTCAACGGGAGCAGGATACTCTGCGGTCCCCCAAAGAGTACCATATCAAAGCACAGAGTTTTTAGTGGGGCCATCTGCAGAGCGCTTTTGGATGGAGTGTGTGTCGGTCACTGAGCTTTCTCTGACCTTCATCCACTCTGTTGAAGCAAGAGGCATGACTGTATGCGCATGTAATTAACTCCAACTTACTCGCAGCACACACATGGTGGAGGCGTGACTGTTGAGGTGCATGATGTCATCTCTGTTGGGCTAATGGGACCACCTTGGAGTTAGTGGCTTTATTGTGAATTTGTATAAGAGAGAAAGAAGTGGGGAAAAACACTAGTACATGTGCTGAGCAAGGAGAGTCATTGAGAGAAAATAGAGCCCTGTGTGAAATGATGTCCTTTTTTTGTAAACCGCTAACGTGAGTGAGCTAATGAAAACGAATGTAACTGTTCTGCTAGGACCTCGAAGTAACAGTACAAACTTTGATTAGCAGTGCAAGTTCTTTGAATCTGTCTGACAGGGATACAGAAATGTGATAACTAATTATTATTTTGCTCAACAGTAATAATCATAATCATGATTATTTTTTCAGGATTGTTCTCATGTGAGAAATTTCTGTTTGCATTTCATCAGACTGATGAAAACTGGTAAAACTTTAAGAAGCTTCTGTCAAAATCTACAACGTCCTAATATCACTTCCAATAATTCAAAAGTATCTTAATGTTTTCTTATAAAACCACAAAAAATACCTTGTATCGTATAACACATGAGTAAGTGCATTAATTCAGCAACGACAATTGCAAATAATATAGTCGAGATTCATATTTGGATTTAATTATTATTTTTTTCAATGAGAAGGTTTGCTCACAGATTTACTGGCAGCAAACAAGCACAAGCGGCCTTGTGAAGAAACACAGACTGACTGTATTACAATTTTATTTGAGCAGAATATCACAATTGAGTTTGCTAAACTCCAACTGTCATGTTTGACTGTGTTTTCAGATAATTAGCTTCTTTTTTTGAGAGAGAAAGAGAGAGAGAGAGAGAGAGAGAGAGAGAGAGAGAGAGAGAGAGAGGATGTGCGTATGGTCACCAGGTTGTGTATTAGTAAAACACTGGGCAGAAACTGTATTTGAGAGAAAAATTTAAGAGAAAAGATCAGGGGTGCGTTTCCCGAAAGCATCGTTAGCCAACTATGGTCGCAAGTTGGTCGCAATTTCCATTGAACTCTATTGGTAACGACGGAACTTGTGACCATAGTTGGCTAACGATGCTTTCGGGAAACGCACCCCTGATTAACTGTTTAAGAGAAAAATATCTGATTGGGAAATTGAAACTCTTGACATCTTGCAACCCCATACATGAAAGCCAATGCAAGAATAATATCAAATGACACACAAAAAAAAAAAAAAAACATTTTAAGGATAAATAACCAGTGGACCAGTATCACGGACCATTATGCTTAATTAATCGAGGGAAGCAGAAATTGTGATCATCATTAAAATACGATTAATCGGCCACATTTTGTTTTCAGATCATATACATTAATCTAGTCTATTTAATCTCCTGGTCTCCAGCAGAAAATTCAATGAGGGACTTTCTCCAGACTTGCCTGCAAACCTGTCAGCTCCATTCCACAACAGAAACCCTCTTAAAAATATACCATGATGTCTGTCTGGGGCAGAATCCCTCATCAATCTGGCCTGGTTTTAACTAGATGTCTAAACGAGCACTGGACACTGTTCAGATTTTAAAAAGAGGTCAGAGTAAAATGATCAGTAGTGAAGACAGTAGGGAATCATCTTTGGCTACTCGAGCTAGAGTTTCTCTGGCTTGATTACAGCTGGAATTGCAAGACCGTAGTTGATATCAGTCCATTATTTAGGCTTCAGTCCGGAGAGGAGGTCTGACAGAAGGAGCCACGAGAGACGAGAAGTATGAAGGAGTTTAATTAGGAGCATACCATTGAAGGAGACATTCCTTCCCACTATTTCCCCTTCCTTGTCTTCACCCATTCTTGATTCTCAGAAACCTCCAGTCGCTCGGTCCTTCCGTAGCTCTATATTGACTATCTCTGTGCATTTTAGCTTTTTATCAGACCCCCCCTCCCTCACCCCCGCCTGGCCATTTTCCACTTTGTTAGATTGATTACTTCTCATCGATGTTTTGGAAGGACAATCATGCAGCTTTCATCTCGCAGAGCTATTAAGACGTCAGAATGTTCTCACTGCTTGGTCCAAGTACAGGGTGTTTGTTGTGTACTGTATCTTATTTTTAGACCGGCAAACTAGAAGCATTAAGTTTGCCGTTGCTTCTTGGGAAATCAATTGCATTGGCTGTGTGTTTTGCCTTCTTTTAGAAATGAAGAGCATAGGAGTGATTATGAGTGAGTCATTATAAACCCATGGGAAAGAAAAATTACTAATGGGTACTTTTTAAAGTCTCAAATGTTTCTCCTAGACAGCAATGGCATTAAATAGGAGTTCAAATAGAGAATTTAGCTTAAGTGAGAAAGAGACCCCACGTGATTTTGTCTTCTCTCTCAACGTGTCTCATTCTGTGCTCACATTGGCCAAGAAACCAAATGGATCTGTTGTCCCTAAAAGATTCCAAGTTTATAGATAAAAAAGGGACCTTGAATCAATTTAATTCAACTCAATTAAATGTATTCATACATCTATTTTGAATTTATTTATTTATTTATAAAATGTATTTTAAAAATGTAATGCATTTTTATTATTTAGTATGACCTGTTTTTTAAGTATTGTTTATATGATTTGTACACTTTTTATGAGATCTTTTTAATGTCTCAATTGTTTCTCACAAGTTCAAATAGAGAATTTTGCTCTACTAGAAAAAGCCCCTGATAAATATGCTCATATTTGCCAAGTCTGCAATCAAAAGTCACATATCTTTTCCATTCAATTCACTTGAGCTGTGATAATTAATTTTATAGCTCTGTACTCTTACTCTCTATGTCTCATTTGTGTCAATTTTTTAATTTATTTTAAAACTAAGAAAAGGATGATGATTCACATAAGTACAGTTAAGACCACCATTAAGCCTCCTGAGCTATGAGAGAGCAACATCTGAGCACATTTGTTTCTCTCAGGGGAATGTGTGTTTGTTTAGACATTTATGGCCATCTTCAGCATACAGTCTGTGATTGGCTAGCTCTACCACCCTAGAGCAGAACATATGTGTGTGTGCGAGGGCTGGTGACAGGTGTGGAGACTCTGACAGGTGCACATATCTGGAATGAGTGGCATAGCGGCGGACCGTCAGGGGGTTCAGAGCGGCTTCATGCTGGTTCTTAAACTGCCGATCCCTGCCTGAGAGCTCACTCAGCCAGCATGGCCTCCCATCAGCACGCTATAGTCTACTCTGCCTCTTCGCACTCCGATGCCTCAGATCGACAACACCGCAATCTTCCCCAGCGCTGGTGTCGAGGCAATACCTGAGTTCTGCTAGTTAGGAGGCATCCTATCATTGCAGGCGAGAGAAAAAAACAAAACACTTTTGAAGTAACCAATTTGATTGGACTAGCACAATTAGGACATCTGGAGCAGTACTTTATAGCATTATAAAGTTGTTTAGTTTGTCTTTTTTAATGACTGAGACTCAAAATCCATCATTTTCTATTTCAGTCGCACAAAACAACCAGAATGGTACTCATCATCAAAGCATTTGATAAGCTCAATATGTATAAAGGAAGAAGAAAAAAAAAAGCTCTCATCTCGCAGTGCCGCTCTCCACACATTCCCTCAACACCTAATAGAAGCGTGTCATAGCAAAGAAAAGAGGATGAGAAACCCGTCTTCATCAAGCCCTCGCGTCAGCAGAGTAAATTAATTCTTGTGTGATTGATGCAGACAGGCAGATGAAGGCAGAGAAGGACTGTGTGTGAGAGCGCAAGCTGCACATATGTTAGCTGATGGCTAATATCCCGCCACGCCACACTTAAAGCCAGTTGATCCAGTGGAACGCGTCTCGCTTTGATGAGACGTCAGACTGCTCGAGAACCTTGTGCGGATAATGTTACAAGACAGTTGAAGGGGGTTGGATCTGGTGCGGCATGTGGCAGTGTGCCTCAAGTTTTTATTTCTTCTTTTCATGAAAAAAAACAAAAAAACATTATGTCTCTCTCAGAATTTCAGATTTTAGCTGATTTTGTATCTCTCAGGATGGCAGAATCTCTTAACTACATTGAATTAACACAGTGGCTTAATGGTAAATTAATAGTCATTTAAGATTTGTTAGTGTTAATGCAAAAGTAATACTCTCTCATAGGCTGACTTTATTGCGAGAGGAAGATCTCATTCCTACTAGAAGGTGGCCATCAGGTGGCAGAGAGAGAAACTGCTGCTTTAATATATCAGGAGAGCCCACAATTCTTTCTTGTACTGTTACACTAGCTTGTAACAAGCATAGCACAATTTTTCTGCTTCATCACACATTTTTGGTTTATGTTAATGGTTATTTCAAAAGAGTCTTCGTATCTTTTATGTTCCTTGGGCGTCTCTCTGTCAATCTATTTTGGCCTGGTCTACAGGCGTCTCTCTCATGTGGTCAGTAGCAGTAGGGCTGTTCCTTGCTTCTGAAATCACATTTAGACATTTTTCTCTTTGGTACCCAGAGCTGGTTAAATATTAACATTTATATTTTAGGTTGGCCCTTCCTGTCTGTGTGTGTGTGTGTGTGTGTGTGTGTGTGTGTGTGTGTGTGTGTGTGTGTGTGTGTGTGTGTGTGTGTGTGTGTGTGTGTGTGTGTGTGTGTGTGTGTGTGTGTTTATCCTCTTGTATCTCGACAACTTCCTTTACACCGGCTTACAAGGAATGTGTATGATTATTTTATATTACATAAATATAAGTAACATGACCTTATGCAAATAGTCTAAAGCAAACAAGATTCTAGAAAATAAAATTTGCTTGAATTTCTTGATTAATAAACTTTTTAAGGTTTCTACACTAGTGGTTCTCCAACTGTGGTCCACATGTGACAAATATGTGACTTATAAAAAAAAATTGGCTAAAAATTATTAAATGAAATTATTATTAAATTCAATATATAGGCTACATTACCGTTTATAAATTTGGGGTTGGTGGGATTTTTTTTTATTATGTTTTTGAAAGAAGTCTCTTATGCTCACCGTTTATTTGATATATAGTGCAAAAAGCATGTATTTCATGCTGCTGATACTTCTTTTTCAAAAGAACAGCATTTGTTTGAAATAGAATTATTTTGTAACATTATAAATGTATTTACCTCCACTTTATCTTAATTTAATGTGTCTTTGCTTAGATAAAGAAATGTATCTTTCTTTCTTTAAAAAAAACCCTACATAAATCTTTTGAGGTATAGTTTCCCCCAAATACTGAAGTGTGCTATAGTGTACCAACCCGATCACACTAAATGCGTCTTTATAGCACGCATGTGTATTGTCGTGTAATTTATACGCTAAAGTGAGTTTTTACGTGCATATGATACGCATTGGTTGGTTAGGGTAGGTTTAGGTGTGGGGTGCGTGTGTATTATACGCTTGGGTAGAATTAGTGGTGTGGGGTGCGTGTGTATTACACGCAAATGAACTGCGTATCAAATGCACGCGAAAAACTGCTTCTCATATGCACGTAAAAACTCATTTTCGCGTATATATTACACGACAATACACCATGCGTGTCATAGAGACGCATTTACGTGAGAACAGGCTGAGTGTACATGGGTGGGTTTTGAACTCTGAAAAGCATTCAGTTTAATCCTGTCTAAATACAGCTTGTATGACCCACCTGAGGGTCTACATGGTGGTTGGTATTTGAACTGTGTGCAAACTTGTATTTACAGACCCTGAGAAAGAAGGGTCTAAATGGCTGTGACAGCCCTGACCCCGACGCAGACGACTCAGTGGGCCACAGCCCTGAGTCAGACGACAAGTTCCATAAAATCAACAACGACATTGATCTGCACATGATCAGCAGACAGAGGATATGTGTAAGTACCTGCATTTCAGACTAGCCCTCTCACACTTCCCTTCTCTTTCTCTCTTTTTTTTTTCTATCTCTCTTTGTGCTCTGGCTCACTGTTCGCTCTGTGCGGGCCATCAGGCATTGAGCAAGAAGGAGAACAAAGGCGGCGAGAGCCTGGAGCTCGAGTCTGCTCTCGCTCTCACTCCGCACACGGAGGAGAAATACAAACAGAATAACGAAGAGTTTGATCTAATGATCAAGACTCAGAAGATATCTGTAAGTACAGTGAAGAGAGGCTGAAACCTAACAGCTTTGTGGAAAAGCTAACAAACATATTTGGAGAAACAAAGCAGTTCATTCTAATCTTGATTTAACCTTATGTACCGTATATAGATCTCATATAAAATATATATATATACTGTAGATCTAGTATACTGTATCTAGTATATACACTGGCACTGGGTGCGTAATGCATGGGTGATAATTGCAGAATTTCTGCAAAATTCTGAGATCTGACTAAAACAAGTAGAAGTACAAAGACAATTGCTGTGAGAAAAACAGTCATTTTAACTTCCAGAGTGTGTTTTGTGCGTTGGAAGGCCTTCCACTGACTGGTATTCAGAAATAGATACTCTTCATTACATGTCTGAACCTACAGCCTGATTGATTTCAACAAATTCATTTGCAGATCTCGCATGTGCTTTCTTAGCTACTTATGTGTCAAAGAATAAAACAGCATGCTCTACTAAAGACAATATACTGCATGTTTAAAAAAATCTTGAGAGTCATGATGTTAGCTTCATATTGATCAGTTCAGTATTATTTCATAAATATCTTAAAGTATGACGCAGCAAAAACAAAATAATTAAATAAAAAAATCAGCACAAATCTATCTATCTATCTATCTATCTATCTATCTATCTATCTATCTATCTATCTATCTATCTATCTATCTATCTATCTATCTATCTATCTATCTATCTATCTATCTATCTATCTCTGTCTGTCTGTGTTGTTAATTTGCCAATGCTGTTAGAAATAAAAGATCATCTCCAAGGAAAGTTGGAAGTCTTAGTACCTTGCATGATTTTGATATTTATTTATTTTCTGATTAAAGATATGTCTAGTAAGCTCCAGTGTTTTATTGGTTATGGGAATTAGGTTAGGTTGGGTTGAGTGGAGTGGTAAATACAGTAATAGTGGTGAAGATAGTTGCAGTTCGCTCTGTGGTCCCAGTGACTGAGTTATATGTTCCCAGTTAGAGAGTACAGGAACACAAAGAGGAAGAAAGGCACCATGCCGAAGACGTCCAGCCTCACGTACACAAGAAGATGTGGAAATCTCTTTCATTTAAAAATAGGGATGCGGTTCAGAAAACTTAGACAACAATGCTAAAGATTCCCCAATGTTCTGTTAAGCTTGACTGTTATTATTGCTTAGGGTGACCTGAATCGTGTACCTATTAAACTAAAAAGTAGTCATTAAGATATTGACCCCTTATTTTCTTTTCACTTTTAATACATTTGATTAAATACAATTATATCATTAAATTAGGCTGATTATTTAAGCAATATCACTCTGTTTTGTCAGAGAGTAGACATGTACTTTTTAGGAATGTGGTCTAATAATATATTTGACTATTAAAATTCAATGTACAATAACTGATTGGTGTTATAAGGTTAGAATGTGGTTTATAAATGAGTTCTCATACAATTTCAAAAAAAGTCATGAAGCATCAAACTAATATTTTTCAAGCTATTAAAAGGCCTTAGGGTCTCTGAGACTCCAAACAGAACATGAAGGTAAAGACGGAAAAATGAACACCTAACAAAAGTGAAGCTGTGCCCGCCAAGACCTCTGCGGAGAGAAAATATTTGGCTGCCTCAAGCCATGATTGCTGGAGCCTTGTGAGTTAATGAAGAATGAAAGAGTGAGAAAGAGCGAGAGGCTCCTCTTCAGTTCCTGTCAGTTGATGCTCTCCCAGATGAGCACTTACAGACCCTCAGGACACATGGCTACAATTAGGGGCTATTTTGTCCTTAAAAAAACATAATATGAAGGAGGAAGGACTCTATTCAAGGTTAAGCCTGTGTCTTTTGGAGTGACATGAACAAGAGGATGTACAGAGATTTAGGGAGGTTAGAGTAATCTTAGCCTGTTCGTTTAGGGTAGATAACAGAGAAAAAGGACAGAAATACTTCTCAGGGGTTCTAAGAATTGATGCCATTGCTATGGAAGCTTGTTTCCACCACGGAATTAAACAATTTAAAAGATAATGGCAACTTTTTATCTCACAATTCTGACTTTTTTTCTCACAATTGTGAGTTATAATGTCATAATTGCGAGATATAAACTAGCAGTTGCAAGTTATAAAGCTAGAATTACATGATATAAACTTGCAATTGTGAGAAATAAAGTCAAGATATAAACATTATGAGATATACAAGATATTAAACAATATCAAAATTATGACTTTTTTTCTCAGAATTGCGAGTTTATATCTCACAATTCTGACTTTATAACTTGCAGTTTTGACTTTATAACTCGCAATTGCAACTTTAAAAAGTCCGAATTGTGAGATTAAAAAAAGTCGCAATTACCTTTTTTATTTTGTATGTGACGGAAACAAGCTTCCTACATTGCATTCAATATATTTGCAAAAGGTTAAGTATTCATGTTCAAATTTGAGTCTTGTTTTCCCCCCGCTTTGCCTTTGTATTCAGTGTGTTTAACTGGTTGTTTTTAGCATTATTATTGTAGTTAATGTTACTAATCAGTATTTTAAAGTTATTTATTGCTTCTGTCTCCAACCAGGCGGTGCCCTCTTCCACCTACGAGATGCCCATCCCAGTGAATAACCAGATCTACCCAGGCAATCATAACCTGCTTCCACTGGCCCACCACAGCCTGCAGAGAAACAGCATGTCACCTGGGGTCACACACAGACCACCTAGTGCAGGTAAACACACACACACATATACATCATATTGTGCATAGTGTGACTGTAAAAAAATAAATCTATATATATAGATATATCATTAAAATATACCTTTCATTGCCTCTGAAACAACTTTTTTTATCCTGCTGATGTGACCAAGTCCTATTAAAAAATACTATTAAAAATAGTAATAATTAAAATAGTATGAAAGTTAGACGTGTTACAAATTCTCTGTCATACATACAGAATAATATTACCAATAATTAATTTAATACTTAGCATTCCCCTGTATTTATATGAATCTGTCCTTTTGTCTGTATTTCCCTATGGCCAATATTTGTACATTAAAAAAAAGGTTCAGTGGGGCTCTATAGGCTTAAAGCTTTTATAAGGAGAAATGTCTTAAATGATTGCATAATATTTTCATGTTTAATGGATTATAAAAATAAAAACTAGTGATAAAGCATGTTTACAAGCTGTTGAAACGATACAATTTAATCAAAATATAAAATGAATTAAAATTAAATTAATGAATGAAAAAGAAATCCATAAAATGATCCCATGATGGGAACCCACAAAGAGGTTTTATATATGATGCGCTTGACCAGAACCCTTTAAGGTTCCGTACAGAACCTTTTCTTTTAGAGTGTACAGCACGATCCTGTTGGCACTTTGTTATTGTTGTGTTGTCTTGCTTCATTAGACAGAGTCTCTCACCCACAGCTCTGTCATTAAAACTGCTTTCTCCTGATGCAATCAGCTCTGTGTTCCAGGAGCGCTTAGCTAAATATGAGTTTTGGCCCAGTCTGCACGCCTCTGACCACACTTGCTCCCCTGCATGCTTAAAAATAAAAATGTGTAATTTTTCTTGGACACCGCGGACGAGCCCCGTCGGCCACAACGCTTCCTCCTTAGAAAAGTGTGCTGAGGTGGAAAAGGACAGTGTTTTGTTCTTCTCAGACAAATACACACACACGTCTCTGTCACCTTATATTTGTCTTTCGGTCCCCCTCGCTCTTAAACATGCTCGGAGGGAGGATGATCTCTACGGCTTGAATGAACTGAATAAATGACCTGACAGTTTTAAGAAGGAAGATTTGTGTGGTAGGATATGGATGTCAGCTGCAATGAAGTGACTGAATCTTTCTCTCTCTCTCTCTTTCTTTCTCTCTCTGTCTGTCTTTCTCTTCCCATGCTAGGTGGTCTGATGGGCACTGATCTATCCACTGGCGCGGGCACCAGTGCTGGTAAGGACGGCATCCCCACATACTACAGTATGTTCCCTCTCCATCATGACTTTTACTCAGCCAATAACTGCCTGAATTCTCTTCCAGCTCTAACCAGCCTCGCAAATTTTCAGCAGAACGTTCTGTTTGTTTAAGTTGGGCTTGCATTCACAGTAATTTCTTCACAGACTTTAGTCATTAAGTGAACTGGACTGAACTGGATTGGTTCAAACCCTACAGCCTCAGTAACTGAAAATATTTGATTTAGTTTTTTTCACTTCAATTCTTGCGAAATAATTACTGTACAATAATTATTTTTTATTAACGTGCGTATCAGTATTAGCATACAGTATATGTATATTAGTTTTATACAAAAAGGAGTCTGTTCTTTTTTCTCTATCTTATTCTCACCAAGGCTGCATTTATTTGATCAAAAATACAGTAAAAACAATAATATTGAGCTGAATTTTCAGCAGTCATTGTTTCAGTCTTCAGTCAGTGTCACATGATCCTTCAGAAATTATTCTAATATGCTGATTTGGTGCTCACGAAACATTTTGTATTTTTATCAATGTTGAATACAGTTGTGCTACTTTACATTTATTTGAAAGATTAATCTTTTGTAACATCATAAATGTCTTTACTGTGATTTTTGATCAATTGAATGCATCTTTAATGAATAAAAGTATTAATTTCTTAAAAAATCATAAAAATAAATCGGATTTACCCCAAACCTTTTTGTGTATATTAGCATTAAACCATTTCCTTACTGAATGTGTCAGGTTTGGTGAAATCAAATGCATGCACTCTTGTTGTGTGCTCTTCTAGAATAGAGATGTTCATCCCTATAAGCTTTGTAAATATCAGCTTTTTTAGTAAAGAGGTAAACAAGCATATTAGCAATATCCTGCCCTGTCTGAGCCATGTCTCTTTGTTTGCTTGCTTCAGCTCTTGTCTGAAAATGATAGCGCACACAGTTCCCCTCTCGCCCTGCACTTCTGCTTTATGTCTTTTGTAGGATAAGGCCTACCGTGTGTTTGGAATGAAACATACTTGGAATATTTTTCCATCTAGTAGCCGAGTCCTTTTGGAGAATTTGTATATGAGTTTCTATACCAGAACAATCCACTTGAAAGGAATAGTTATACAGTCGGAATGGTGCTTTGGCTTGGTTGCCTCAGAGTTTCTGGGTATATGTGGACGTCTGTGTATGCGCGTCTGTGCATCTGTTTGCATCTGTGTGTGTGTGTGTATGTGTATGTGTATGTGTATGTGTATGTGTATGTGTATGTGTATGTGTATGTGTATGTGTATGTGTATGTGGGTCTGCCAGTCTTAACCACTAACCAGTGGTCACTGCAGAAGCATGGCTTGGATATTTAAAGCGGGACAGTAGATGTTTTGAACTTGGCCTCCGGGTTGCTGAGACACAGCTGGGTAACCTTGTCTGGCCCTGAGTCCATTGTATGAGGGTGAGCGTAAGGTCTGTCAACTGACCCCCTCTCCTCACTGTCTCGAATGCACAAAAGTACCACTTGTTGGTGTGGCCATGCTGTCCACATTCAAGGTCTACAGCCATCAAATATAGCCATTGTGCAGACGACAGGCTAACACAGGGCACAGTGTGGAGTTGATGTAGGCCAAAACTCTGGAAACAAGAGTTGAAGAGAGTCAAACGACACAAGCAGCCTTTTAATGGTCTAATAGAGAATATCACATGAATATGCATGACTCTTTTTCTCTTGCTCTCTTCTAGCAGCCTTAGTTACTTTAGTTTTACTTTAGCTTTAGTTATTCCAAGACGTTTAGTATCCTTCTTTTTTTTTTTTTTTTATGACTGATTTATTATTAGTAGTAGTAGTAGTAGTATACAGGTATTGCATTAAGAATGCAACCATATGAATTAATTTATAAATCTAAATATACTATTAATACAATAATTAATAATATATAAGTACATGTATTTTTTTAATACCAGTCACAAGTTTAGACCCAGTAATATTTTTGTTTTTTTGTTTAAGAAATTTAAAAAAATTCAGCAAGGATGCATGTCAATGATAAAAAGTGAGAGTTGTTTACAAAAATATTAAGCAGCACAATTATTTACAACATTGATAATAATAATAAATGTTTCTTGACACCAAATCAGAATGATTTCTGAAGGATCATGTGACACTGAAGACTGGAGTAATGATGCTGGAAATTCAGCTTTGTCATCACAGCAATAAATAACATTTTACAAATATTAAAATAGAAAACTGTTCTTTTTAATGTTTTTATTGTATTTTTTGATCAAATAATGAGCCTTGGTGAGCATAAGAGTCAAAACCATTTAAAAAACAACGTTTGAACAGCGCTGTGTATATGTTTGAATATATTTTTTCAAGTTATGTTATGGAGTGGTGTTTTCTGGCAAAGTGTGCCATGTTATGATGTTCGTCGCAGACAGTTATTTGTTTGGCTGGCAGCCTGGCATTCTCAGACAACCTCAAATCCTCTGCTACGTGTATTTATGCATCTGCGACACATGTTGTGCTATGAGATATGGAGAGGTCAGCCAACGCATGTTTTTTTATTGTTAATTTACCGCTTACTGGCATTTGGTCCTACCACACCTCTGCAGTTTACGGGTCATTGAAGTAGCAGTGCATGTGCACTTCTTTCAGTTGCTTGAACCGAGGCTGGCCGGAAACCTCAACACAGAATCAACAAACACGGACAACAGGATTAATGTGACTGTTACACCACAATAAGAAATCAGAGAATGTCCAACTCGCGGGGAAAGCAAGCGTGTGCTTAACCACACTAGCTGGTCAGCTCGCTTAGACGCTGAGTGGAAACTTAGGCCAAGCCCATTTACAGTTAAGCCTCCTCTGCGGAGCCACAGAAATAGCATCGGCTCCTTTATCACGTGTACACATCAGGCGATTTGTGTGTGAGGAGGGGACCACTCGTTTCTGTAATTTTAGTACTTCCCCATTGTGAGGGCGATAGCTGGGCCACAAGTGCACAGGGAAGATACTTGTGTGGCTGTTGCAAGGGAAACAGTGTTAGTCAGAAGATGGACACTGTTTTGGCCTATAGCACACTGGTTTTGAATCTGAAATGCCGTTTTCAGTGACTTACAGAACAAGCAACGGCAAAAAAAAAAAGAACAAAAAAAAGCATGAGATAAATGAGTTTCGTGCTACTTATTGGCCACCTGAATCCCAGCTGTGCTGCTTCTGATCCATAAATCAAGTCGCCGTGGCTCATTCATTCATCACCAGTGTCTAGCACACGTCCTTAGTTGAACTCATCGTCTCTGTCTGTCTGCTCTCGACGGGTCACTTTCTACTTGCTTGGTATTGCTAATCATCAATGGCCAGGCCTGTTTCCTTAATCAAATCACTTCTGAAATTACTGAGTGTTACTGTAGTAAAGTGCAGATGTAGCAACGACTTATCCTTATCCCTAGCAGTGTACAGTGAGACATTTAAAATTATTTACAAGTCATCAGTTTTACCAATATTTGGGATAGAAGTTCAAAAATATTTTGCTAACAATTGTTCACTTAATCTATTAGTCTGCCTTTACATTGCTTTAATGCATTACTATTTTAACATGTCATATTTCTATTCTGTACAGAGTGAATCCAGTATTTATATGTAGATGTCACTTACGAAACTTTGCAGCATGCAATTGGCCGTCGGTCCTCTTAGCAGCATGACAGACAATAGTTTTATTCAATGCATTATATAGGCTGTAGCCTCAAAAGCGAGCCAAGATTGCTCGCTTTACAATCTCTAAAATGCTGTCGCTTTGTCAGTTCTTTGCGATCTCACAAAAGTCCATTAAAATCAATGAAGCTGGCAGCAATGCAGAATAAATATCTCACTTATATCTACACTTTGTTAATGAAAGGTTTCACAAGCATTCATAACTCAGCACTGAATATAAAAGGGAGTTTTGAGCCGTGAGCGGATTCTGACTTACTTAAACACCTCTGATTGGCCATTGCGTTCAAAAGATCAATAACTATATCTCTGATTGGCTACACTGCTCACCACTGCAAAACACATTGCAAATAGATCAATTTGACGTTCTTCAGAGAGCAAACACAAATATGCACTGGAGCATTTGCCAAATCTGTTTCACCAATATATTATTACATTATCATATGAGGGCGCTCTTGTTAAATAGATCTCGACCTATGTGATCTAAGAAGTCTACATGTTGATGATTGGGTCCGGGTGTACTGTACTGTACAGGCCCCTTTAATTAACCCGCTCACATCATGAAATCACATGTTTCTATGGTTACCAGAGCAGAACAGAGGCCAGTCTCTATGAATGGTTCTATTGATCAGTACTTTTGTGTTGTAATAATTACAGAAAGGGTTTGGATTTTCTTACGGGGAATCTGTCAATAGCTTGAACCTAAAATGTTTAAAATGCACAGGTATTCAGTAAACATTATTTATGACCCTAATTTATTTGTTAAAAGACTTTAAAGGAATATTCTGGCTTCAAAACCAGATACAAGTTAAGCACAACCAACAGCATATGTGACATAATGCTGATACCAGCATACATGCTGGACGTGAATGGGGCCACGTATAATGGAAGTGAATGGGGCCAAAAAAGCAGATTTAAAGATTTAAATGAGTAAGATTTAAAAACAGAAATGTGTAGCTTATAACTTTATAAAAGCAGGTACATTAATTCATCGGTTAAATGTTAGCCGCAAAGCTGCTTAAATCATGATTTTTGCAGTAGTTTATGGCATTGCGTCAAAGTTATAACTTTACATGGAAACTTTAAATACAAATGTTATTTTTAGGAAAAAAATGCTTAGTAAAATACTATAGAAACAGTGAGTATTTTAATGTGGATGAATTGCCCCTGTTCACTTCTATTGTAAGTGTTGCATTGTAACCCAAATAACTGTTTTTTTTTAGAGAGAGAACGAGGGAGAGAGAAAAGCTGGGATGAGTTGAAATCATTTTTTGTGGCAATCAGCATTATGACATGAGTGCTGTCGATTGAGCTCTGCTTGTACTGAGCCTGTTATTCCTTTATAAGTGTGGAAATGTATTTTAAAGGGATCAAATGCAGTTTTATTTCCTCATCTCCACTTCGAACAATGAAGTGTGGCTGTTTAAGTGTTTAGAGAAGAGCTCCAGCCAGCTGTTTTTCGAGCCCTGTACTTCACTATGTATGAGGAGACAGGAAATGCATCAGTGCACATGGCACATACGTACATCCACCCGCTCACACTTGTACTAACACAATCTCTCACAATCACAGTTGCTCTTCCTGGTTCCCGACTCATGTCCTCCTTCTTTTCCTTGAATCGTGCAAATTGGGCTTTCAAGACTTCTCATTTGAAAACAACAAAAACCATCGCCTTCAAATTAAAGAAAGATCACCAGGGCGAAATTGCCGAGGACGACATCTGCGTCTAGTTTTCCTCTCGAGTGTATGATTGGGAAATTCATTTATGTCTACCGTATAATTCCTAACCCTCTTTTAAGTGGCAAAAGCCATGCAGCACTCCACATTTTCCCCCTCGAAAGCAAAAAAAGAGAGGGATTTGGATTGAAACAAAGAACTCTGTACTTCTTGCCTCGATCCCTCCTATTTTTTTTTATTTTTTTTTTAGTTATAATGTACCCCTCTGGTTCTTTGGAGATGATGGAGTTGGGTTAGCAATTGTGGATGAGGGATAAAGATTGCTTGTCTGATCCACTTCTGGTAGTCATAAGAGAAAGCCACATGTGCACACATGTATTTATCATTGATTGCCAAATGACGACCTTCACTGTCAGTAGTTAAGGGCCATGCATTTTATGTCATTCATAGAGACTGCTGCCTAGGGAAATGAGATGTGATAGTGGCAACCTTCCCATTGTGCTCCAGATGGGACTTGGAGTGATCCTTTACAGTTGAAATAAAGGGTCTTGAAATGACTGGAATATTCATAATCCATTTATGAATTGAATTAATATTACCTGTTGGAACAAAACCAGTGGTGTTCTGCTCAAAAATAACAATAATACAGAACTAAAATGTTTTACCTAATGAAGTTTTTACTGTTTGCTCTCATTTGACATCAGCTCTTAAAGCACCACGAGTTACCAATGCCACCTGTCTCTATTCATCAAACACCTGCCTCCTTACCGCAAAACCACAAGAGGAACAAAATGAGCCTCATCGCGCTCCTCTCTCTCTTTATATTTATCTACCCACACTCCACATTTTCATCTCTCAACTTCTTTTAAAAAGACATGATGCTGCAACAGTTTGATCTGAAACAGAAACATTTAAGCAGTCTGTCATGGATACGGCAAAGCTGAAGACCAAAGACCTCACTTAAAAGGATCAGTGACTTGCATTGTAGTTTTCACCATAATGCATGTTATACAGAAAATATTAGCAATATTAATTGATAATAAAAAATAAAAAAAACTAACTATTAATCCTAACAAAGTGGGGTTTTATTTTATTTTTTTCAGTAAATGGTTTCCTAACTATCAGATGCTGTTGACAAAAAAAGTAGGTGGCAAACCAGTGAAAAAAAGCCTTATGAAACCATATCCTTTTCTCCGGCGGTATTTTAGTTTAGTTTAGTTTAGTTTTTACTTTATATAAATACATTAAAAAAAAATAAAAAAAAACCTTGTTTAACTCTGAAGCTTAATATTAAGCATATTATATTTTACATTTTTTATTTTATTTATAATTGATTTTTGTATTATATTTTATATCTATATAAAGTATTGCATTTTTAAGGGATTTAAGGGATAATGAGTGATAATGTAACGTCATAATTTTGACGAAGAAAATAAATGAAATTGTATTTAATCTCTGCTTATTTTCAAAGTTAAAATGTTACTGTTTTAAAACAAATATTTTTCAGGACATGTTTTATCTTATGAATCTTAAGAATCAGTGACAAAATTATGTAGCTTATCCGTGACAATCGGTTGAACTGAGAGCTTGGATCTTTTTACTCATGCAGAGGCCTAGAAAAAAAAATATTTTGAATCAAAATAATTTCATGAGTGAAAATCATCGGAGCGTGACGGGGTGATTTGGGGTAGCTGAATTAGTCTGGCTTGGTTTGATGGAGGGTGAATGAGAGGGTGTGTTGACCAAGTGCTTGGTACAAATGAATGAGTGGTGGTGGAGGTGAAAGTTGTGTGAAATGGTGTGGAAACATTGAATTGAAAGAGCACATTCTTGGTGAAAGATGGTTGCAATACTCCAGAACGGATAAAACAGTGTTTAATGGCTGCATGTGGCGAAGGCTCACTGGAACCGTGTGGAGAGCTGCAGACAGGCTTGAATGGAAGCTTCACAGTAGATGACTGTGGAAATGGTGCATTCTGGTGCAGGCGAGAGAGTGAAATGAAGCTTGCTTAAATTGGGTGCCATGGTGAAAGTTTGATATACTCAATTTGGCTCTGTTGTGTCTAACGCCTGTTCCCCCTCCTTTTCTCATTAGGAAATGGCTATGGAAACCACCGTAACTCTCCAGGACTTCTGGTGTCCTCCGGAGGAATGAACAAGAGCATGCAGGCCAAGTCCCCTCCACCGGTGAACCTGGGGATGAACAGCCGTAAGCCTGACCTACGAGTGCTCATCCCACCCGGGGTCAAAAACAACATGCCCTCCATCGTAAGTACCATGTGCTGTGTTGAATTTTACTAACAGCCACGATAGTACCACATCCATAAAACCACACACCTCAGTTCCTTCGTAATCCTCCGTGGTTCTCATCTCCTTTCTTCTCATTTCCTCTCCAGTAGTTTCATTATCTAATAAGCACAGGTTAGAGTTCTATTAGAAACATCATGCTTAGTCTCCTCAGCAGCTTCGGTGTTGTTTGGTGAAGTACGCGTCTGTAGCTTCACGTAGTGTCGTAGGCGGCTCTCAGCTGCACTCACTGTCAGTCAATGACACTAATTCTGGATTTATCACCCTCCCTTTACTGCCATCAGTCTGAGGATGTTGACCTTCTATTGGTAAGTGACACTGTCACTCAAACCGGTGCGTAGGCTAGTAGATCTGAAGGCCATTTTTCATCATCATACACATAAAATGATCAGACCAGTAGTGTGGTCAGATGTTGTTTATCTTATTGTTCTAATTCTGATGCACAAGTGCATTTTAATATTAGTGAACTAGGAACATTTACACAACCAAGCTCCAGAGTGACATCTAGTGGTTATAAGAGTCGTCTCGTTCTCAGGTCTCATTGACCCCTCTATGTCCATCTCTGCTTATCGCTGCTTTTCTTTTCTTAATCTCTGTCGCATCATTCAGTCATCAAGCCAGGAAAACCCTCTTTTACTGGTTCTGTTGCCTTGGAGACCTTGAGTTTCTATAGCGACCAAGTGCCGGGATTGTAAATCATAGGTTGAGAAAGTTCAGTGGTGCTTCATGTCAAATGGCCATTTTTTTCCTTCATTATTTTGGTGGGCAGTGCTCCCTCGTTTGTTTGATGAAGATACAGATTATGTTCAAGCCTCTTGACGTGACAAGTCATCTGTATGTGTTCTTCTGCTCTCTTCCTCTTCTTATAGAACCAGAGAATAAACAACTCTCAGTCTGCACAGTCACTGGCGACCCCAGTGGTTTCTGTAGCGACGCCCACTCTACCGGGGCAGGGAATGGGCGGTTACCCATCAGCCATTTCCACCTCATATGGTACTGGTAGGTACCTCAACTACACTAAAACTCACAACACGTTATACACACATTAACATCTTAATCGGAATGTTTAAAATGTTTTACTAGAGGAATATATATATATATATATATATATATATATTTCTTTATAGTTATACCATTACATTTAGTCATTTTAATGTTTATTAATACATAAATTAACAAATGTAATATAATATAATTAGTGCATCAATTTAAAATACTGTTCAGTGATCTATTACTACTGTAATTACTGCAAATGAACATAATCAGATGTAAAAATTAACATAAATATTTTTAATTAGCATTTCATATTGCTTTTTTTTTATTTTAATTATTATTTAGCTTTTTTTATTTTAATTAATTCAGAATCTCGTTTTTTGTCTAGTCTGTGTGTAGCTCTGTCTCTCCAGCAGGCGGAGCCATTGTTATCTAGAAAAGCAGCATCAATTGTTTAGGATGGAAATATTAACCCTGATCATGCATTTTTTCTTCTAGAATATTCTCTGAGCAGTGCAGATCTGTCCTCTATATCTGGCTTCAACAGTGCCAACACTCTGCATCTGGGCTCAATGAGCGGATGGCAGCAACATCAGATTCAGAACATGCAGCACTCTGCTCTCAGTCAGCTGGGGTGAGTCACACACACACACACATAATTACCAATACTCACATCAATCCTTATGCACTTAAAGGTGAACTATGCAGGTTTTTTACCTTAACTGAACAGTTTTGGAGTCATTGGAATGGTTATATTACTTTTTTCGGGTTGAATGGTGGTCGTCTCACACCCCCCTATCGCCTGTGAGCGGAAAAACCACCCTAGCAACTTTGAGCCGGCCGCAGCGTCAGGAAGTATCGTGTGATATCAAGTCTCACGATGTAAAGAATGGCTTTACGGCAAAAAGAAATCTGCTAAAATTCTATCATTATTGCGCTCCCTCACGCTGTTCGAACCCGAATGAAGACGACGTTTTAAAGAATGTCCCATCTGCTTTGATGTCGTTGATCTACTAGCCTCTGGTATCTGAGAGTCGCCAACAATTTTTTCGACAGTGTTGAGCAAAAAGCGAGAATACAGCAAAGAAATTCCCGAAACTGCATAGCCCTGCTACTGTGTAACACTATGTAGGTACACTATGTAACTTTTAGCCCTTTAGTGGTTTAAAACAAAGCTACATGTATTTTGCAGAAGAACATTGTTTTGGTTGTGCTTCGGCTTTGCGAATATGAATATTGTTATCCTAATGCTCATAAAACATTCACTACAAGAATTAAGAGATATAACCAGTTTTTAGTTTAGATGGAAAGGATCTCAAGCTGACTAGCTGAAGATGTTACTGTAGCTTTACCCATTAATAGACACGGTACTTCCTTGAAAATAAACTCCAGCACAGCACTACAACAACCATCATGAAGTGGCCCTTCACAATAGGTAATGCTTTACAATAAACTCTGTTGGAGAGCGACATATGGCAATTTATCTGTTCAATAAAATACCTTGTTGAGTAATAAAAACATAATCTCAACGTCGCTTTTACAACATTTCAAATCCCTCAGTTCTCAGCATGTCCAAAAAGCCAAGACGATGTTGATTCTCTTTTTGCAAAGAAAGCCTCCTCTGTTCGGCGTTTGTTTAAAACAGGTGATTCCCTGGAGGTTGGAGATTTAGCTGCTCCATGTCAACCTTTATCGCTCATTGTGACAACTCCCACACCATACTCACGTCATAGTTGCAGGAGCAATTTACAGATTTGACAAGACACGCGCAAGCGAGTGACGTGTGCCCAATTTCCTGCGAAAAACATCTAGACAAGTCTAAAATATAAACACTTATAATAAGCTTAGCATGGTGAATCAGGTTAAGACAAATTGATGAGGTATTTTCTTAATTTTGAACAACAGCAAAAAAAAAAAAAAAAACCTTTAGTATGTGCAACTTTCTCGCACTTTCTATTACTGTTCTTTGTCACTATGTAGGAAATAAACATATATTTTTTTTCTAAAGTAATGCAGCGTTTTCTTTCTGCAACAAGCATGTTTGAGTATTTTTAGACAAATGTCACTGATTTGATTGTATCTCTGTCACCTGTGTACAGGAGTGCAAGAGCACTCGTTCCGATCCGTAACCCCCTTCATTTCCTTTCCTTCCTACAGAAATTGCTCTAGCTCTCATTTATGTCAGGGTTCAAATCTCTCCCTGAGCTCTACTCAAAGCCTGCACATCAAGTCCGAACCTGTTTCTCCTCCTAGAGATCGATCCAGCAGCACCACACCAGGCGGCTACGGCCAGCTACCCTCTCACCAGCAGCACCAGGGCCCGCTCACACAGGGGCGCCAGGACTCGGGACGCTCCCCGGCCGACAGCCTCAGTAGCTGCGGCAGCTCGCACGAGGGCAGCGACCGCGACGATCACCGTCCCGACTTCCATTCGCCCTTGGGATTGGGCCGGCCCGGCCTAGACGAGCAAGACAGCCCATCCATCAAGCGCGTCCGCCTCTCGGAGGGGTGGGCCACATGATAAGCGATGCCCCCCTTGGACAGCCCAATCCTCGATCTTGACCTCCCCGCGCGATGCCACGTGGTTCCAAGGCGCCTCACTCGTTCTCGCTTTCTCTCTGCCGTTTATGACAAGTCACAATCATTGCTCTCCCCTTATTCTCTGATTTGCTGTGGAGAGGGGAGGAAGTGCTCTCGAAATGACCTGTAACATTTGTTTTTAACTATTATTATTTCATCAAAGTGTGTCTGATATACGTATTGTTGTGATTGACGGGTTTTCAGGGAGGGAAACAGGAAGGAGGACTAGTACAAACCGGGTCGGGGAGGGTTTAGTGGGCGGGCTACTATGCATTACTTGTGCAGTGTGTGGAATACAATGTTAAGAATTACCACATATGCACATATATTTACACGTTGTGTAGGTGTACATGTATGCAGAGTAAGAAACCAACAAAAAGTGTCAGGTACTCTTGGATCTTTTTTTTTATTTCTTTTTTTGTTTTTGGTAAAGTACTTGCCTCAGTGATGTTCAGCCACAAGAGGAGCACAGCAGAGAGGGGACAGCTTAGCACTTGTTGTTGTACCAGTACAATATGTACAGATTCTTTTTTTTTTTTTTTTTTTTTTTTTAGCGCCACTCTATTCAGAGGGCCCCTTTGCTAAATGTATTGTTATGGGTGACAATGTCATGTTGCAGGTTCAACGTATTGTACATAGAGACAAGGCTGGGACACGGGGGAAGGGTCAAGGTTGGTAAATATTGCTGATTTCACACAAACAAAACTGTTATGCAAGAATTTCGAAGGATTGTACAGATATATGTGCAGGTTCCTTGGTTAAGTTATGGGGGAGTGGGTATTTCAGGAAACAAAAACTCTCCTGCTGAAGGAAAGGAAATAGCAGGACAGAGTGGCATCGCAGAGATGAAGGACTTTAAATTAAGAGCCATGTTACTTCAGTCTGATGACATTTAAACCTAGGACTTGCAGTTGTTGTTCAGTATTAAAAGAGAAAAAAGAGAAAAAAAATGTATGATACACTTGCTTCTATTTTCATATCAAAAAGGAATACAATGCAAAGCATTTTTGTGGCTTTTTGTAGTTTATAAGAGCCAGAATGTGTTTTGATAGCTTTGCTTATACGATAAATGATAGAAAAAGAACGAGAAACCTTGGGCTTTTCAACCATAAGCCATGAAATCTGAGACAGTGAATCCTTGCTTTGCTCAATGTTTTTTTTTTCTCTTTCTCTTTCTCTCTCTCTTTGTAGAAGTTTTGTTTTTAAACGTGTATTTCTAAGTATATTGAATAATAATATTAAGAATCTTTTTAAAGAATCTGTGAAATTAACATGCTTGTGTATAGCTTTCTAATATATGAATATATATGATAAAAAATTATGGTCATAACTTTTTTCCCCCATTAACAGGGAATATGTGCAGTTGCACAACTTTTTTTTTTCTTTTCTTTTTTTTTCCCCCCTTCACCAGTCTTTCAGGGGCAAATTCATTCAGAAGGACATTTTGAAATTGAAGTCAAACTCCTAAATATGCCCCCTTCCCCTACCCCCAATTTATTTATTTATTTTTTAAAGCACAAGATATTTGCCCTGGTCTGGAATATTCACAACCTTTTAAAGTTTCCAGTGTCACATTAAATTGACATTGCACTGAAGATTTTATAATATAAGACAGCACAGTCATAGATACCTCATGACTGCTTGTGTAAGCTTGTATCATCATTTAGTGGATTGTGACTAGTTTTGTTCAATTGTTATACATATCTATCATTGTGCATTCTGTGATTTTGACAGGACATATGTTAGTCTGTTTTTTCTACCAAAGACAAAAAAAGTGATGTTATGTTTGCCGATCCATTATCCTTTCTGGGTTTGAGACCATTGTGTTTCTTCACAAGTTGTTCATGCTAGTGGCTGGTACCTCTGACTCACCCTCCCAGTGCCTCAGATTACCTTTCAATGAGTTGGTCTTGCCGAGAATTTGGAACATTCTCCTCTAACTAACGAGTGTACAGTATTGTGAAACAATGCCATTGTTTGTTATATAGATTTCAACTGTCAATATATGACTCTCCGGTTATTTTAATTTAATTTTTTTCCTTTTTTTTTTTTTTTTGGTTGAGCTTTTCTGTTTCTCTCTCTCTCTCTCTCTCTCTCTCTCTCTCTCTCTCTCTCTATCTATCTATCTCTCTCTCTCTCTCTCTCGTGTTGTTTCCATTAAGTATATAAATAACAAAATAAAAAAAATAAAATGCTGAAAAATTCTGTAGTAACAAATGTAGCTTGTATAAACCTACAATGGGTAAGGTTGAAAGAAAGTGTCTTTGTTTTCTAACCAGGAAAAAGAGGCTTTCAGCGGCACAAGCTGGACTTTGTCGCCACTTGAAGACAAGATGTCATTAAATTAAAACCACATCTCTGTATCTCAAGGGACTTGATTCAGCTGTATGTAGTAAAAATTAATGTATGGAATAAAAATTGTTTCTCCTGCTGGGACTAAAAAAAGGTATTTGTATTTTGAAGAGAATTCAGTAAAGTTACTGGCTTTCTTAGTTACACAGACGTCCTGGTGTGATTTTTATTGTGTTCTGTCCCTCACCTTGATTGCAAGATAGCTTTGTGAAAATGTAGTCAGGTTGCTAAATCAAACAAAGTTATTAATCACAGAACCATCCATGCAGAATAATAAGGCTATTATGTTTTTATGCAGCAAAAGAGACTGTGGTCATAATGTGGGCATATCTTCAGAGGTGTAGCCTACACACAAGGCTTTACCTCTTTAGATTTTGACTTTTCTAAATAAAATAGGCCTATTAGATCATATTTATCATTCACATTCACATATTCATTAAATCAATGTTGCCAAATTTCAATGACATACATTTCATCATGTGTAGGCTATGCAAAAAATGCTAGGCTAGGCCTACTCTATGTTTGTTAGCGTTTTTTGTTTGTTTGTTTGTTTGTTTGTTTTTTCAAATGTAGGCCTACATAAAGTGATCCTAAAAGATGCCCTGGTTCTTAAAATATTTAATTGAATTAACTCTCCAAATATATCACTCGAAAATCTACGATAAGCCGAGTCTGTAAACGTAAAATAAAAAAGTGGTCGTGGTCGCGGGCACAGTGTCCAGTCCATATGGAAACCGAAAGATGAAAACGTGATAATAGATGAACTTGGGGCACTTTCATGAGTTTGAAAGAAGCAAAACCACGCCACTTACCAGATTTCTCACCTGTCAAGAACGGGCTACACAGCAAAACCTCCAAAAACACTGGGAGTAAAATAAAGAGACCAAAAAGTCATTAAACATTGGTAAATCTCGTCCTGAGGTAAGAGCTTTAAACGGTTAAGCAAACTTTAACAAGGTTAATTTTAACAACGGGTTTCGCTTTGCTTCTGCTTTAAAAGGTAAAGGCTATAGGCTATTGTGTGGTCAGCCTTGTAACGCCATCGTGACAGGCTTATGCAACGAGGGGCGTTGGTGTTTTTTATTTTTTTATTTTTTATTCTACGTTGGTGTTTTTTATAATGAACATTCTAGAATGGCTGACGTCGACCACAACACCCTGCCTGTCATTCATTCTTGTAGGTTCTTATCTTCCCCACTACATTTTGTTTAGCTCCTGCACATTAAGCAGATAACACATGTTTGTTCTTTAAATTCCCACCAAAAAGCTAACATAGCCTGTGTATTAGTAAAATTAGTCTAATAGGCTATTTGTAATAGACTATGCTATAGATTTAATGTGTGAGTCGACTCTTGAATGGTTTATTAATCTTCAGATAGGTGTACTCAATAAAAATAATGAAATATATATATAGGCTATACATAAAATGTTAGATCTGAGGTGACCCCATGCAAATGAATTGCATTATCGTGGAAACAGCTAGGCTGTTGAAAAGACAATGAATCATTTTGGCCACAAGATGTCAGCATTGTTCATATTTTAAAAGATTATGACCACCTTTATTTGATTGCATTCACACGTTTACCTGTATTATACTCCAAAAATTTGCATATTGTGATAAAGTTAATTATTTTCCATAATGTAAAGATAAAAATGACACTTTCATATATTTTAGATTCATTACACACCAACTGAAATATTTCAGGTCTTTTATTGTTTTAATACTGATGATTTTGGCATACAGCTTATGAAAACCCAAAATTCCTATCTCAAAAAATTTGCATATCATGAAAAGGTTCTCTAAACGAGCTATTAACCTAATCATCTGAATCAGCTAATTAACTCTAAACACCTGCAAAAGATTCCTGAGGCTTTTAAAAACTCCCAGCCTGTTTCATTTTTCAAAACCGCAATCATGGGTAAGACTGCCGACCTGACTGCTGTCCAGAAGGCCATCATTGACACCCTCAAGCAAGAGGGTAAGACACAGAAAGAAATTTCTGAACAAATAGGCTGTTCCCAGAGTGCTGTATCAAGGCACCTCAGTGGGAAGTCTGTGGGAAGGAAAAAGTGTGGCAAAAAACGCTGCACAACGAGAAGAGGTGACCGGACCCTGAGGAAGATTGTGGAGAAGGACCGATTCCAGACCTTGGGGGACCTGCGGAAGCAGTGGACTGAGTCTGGAGTAGAAACATCCAGAGCCACCGTGCACAGGCGTGTGCAGGAAATGGGCTACAGGTGCCGCATTCCCCAGGTCAAGCCACTTTTGAACCAGAAACAGCGGCAGAAGCGCCTGACCTGGGCTACAGAGAAGCAGCACTGGACTGTTGCTCAGTGGTCCAAAGTACTTTTTTCGGATGAAAGCAAATTTTGCATGGTGCAAGGTGCCAGAGTCTGGAGGAAGACTGGGGAGAAGGAAATGCCAAAATGTCTGAAGTCCAGTGTCAAGTACCCACAGTCAGTGATGGTCTGGGGTGCCATGTCAGCTGCTGGTGTTGGTCCACTGTGTTTTATCAAGGGCAGGGTCAATGCAGCTAGCTATCAGGAGATTTTGGAGCACTTCATGCTTCCATCTGCTGAAAAGCTTTATGGAGATGAAGATTTCATTTTTCAGCACGACCTGGAACCTGCTCACAGTGCCAAAACCACTGGTAAATGGTTTACTGACCATGGTATTACTGTGCTCAATTGGCCTGCCAACTCTCCTGACCTGAACCCCATAGAGAATCTGTGGGATATTGTGAAGAGAAAGTTGAGAGACGCAAGACCCAACACTCTGGATGAGCTTAAGGCCGCTATCGAAGCATCCTGGGCCTCCATAACACCTCAGCAGTGCCACAGGCTGATTGCCTCCATGCCGCGCCGCATTGAAGCAGTCATTTCTGCAAAAGGATTCCCGACCAAGTATTAAGTGCATAACTGAACATAATTATTTGAAGGTTGACTTTTTTTGTATTAAAAACACTTCTTTTATTGGTCGGATGAAATATGCTAATTTTTTGAGATAGGAATTTTGGGTTTTCATGAGCTGTATGCCAAAATCATCAGTATTAAAACAATAAAAGACCTGAAATATTTCAGTTGGTGTGTAATGAATCTAAAATATATGAAAGTTTAATTTTTATCATTACATTATGGAAAATACTGAACTTTATCACAATATGCTAATTTTTTTTGAATGACCTGCATAGCTGCAACAGAGATTACCGAACTAATCACTATCTGCTGCTTTAAACGATATAGGCTAATGCACAAATTCGGCATAGATTAAATATGCATACTCTTCGATAGACTTTCATTTTTGTATGTAGGCCATATTTTATTTGTATTGGATTTTAATTGTAGGCTATATGCTATTTGTTTAGCTCGCTAGGCTATCTGATCATTAATTGCTGTTGGCCTCAAAATAGGCTATAACATTTTCAGTTCATAAGAGAAGCCAATTTCATCACTTCTTATCAGATTCCCTAGGCTATGTATTCTCTAACGTTGATACTTGGTGCGTTTATATATATATATATATATATATATATATATATATATATATATGTATTTATTTATATATATATATATATATATATATATATAGGCATATGGTGTTTATATATATATATACATATATATTATTATTAGCTGTATGTAAATCATAACATGTTGAATCTAAAATGTAGGTGTAAGTGTATGTAAGTGTTTTTGAAAGTCTGTAATGATCAAGAAGAAAGTCACAACAAATAGTTTATTTCAACGTTTAATCAACAGGTTTTCGTCAGGCATTCTGTCTCCTTTATATACAGTATGACAGAATATATTCTCATTTAAATCACACTTTCAGAAATCTTTCAAAAATACATATGAACACAAACGAAAGAAAGAGAATCAATCAAAGGCGCACTTTTACTTTGAAAGAATTTGCAGTTTAAATTTCCTACCAATTAAATCTTGGTTTGAAGTTTATATTATATGAACAATAATTGCGTTTTTCCAAACACATACACAATTAACAAATTAACATGTATAAGTGGTTATTATAGTTGAGCAAAAAAATTATTATTCTTTTTTTTTTTAACGTATTTTGATAGTCCCATCCCAAATTCGATTAAACATTTGAACGCTGTGAAACTTTCCTCGATTAAAAAAAAATAAATGTTTTTTTTATTTTTTTTATCACAGATCCTATCATTTCAGGAAGCTCAATCGGACTCCAGACATAGCCTAAATGAAAATGAATATTGCTTCAAGATTCAAAGGTGGCTTTCTGCAGAAAATTAACGAAACCATGCAATAGCAGTAGCCTACCTCTGGATTAAAAGAAAGAAGAACAACTACGTTCCTTTCAAGTTACACGGTCTTTGGTCATTTTTATAGCCAGCCATATGAACTAATATATATTTTTTGATTCGTCTAGCTACATTGTTGCAGATGATTTGGCAATAATAGCTCATCGAAAATTACTAAATTACCAGATGAATATAATAATAAATAGGTCTAAATATAATTTTTAAATATAGCTATAGGCTTATAAAATCAATACAAATTTCGAAACACCTCGAAGACATTTTATGCTTAATAGAATTCGTTTTTAACTAGCCTACATCAAGTTAATATGGTAAGTTTAAAGTTGTTTTGTGAAGATTAAATCGAATGGGCAACATAGTGTTATTTTTGAAAACTGTTATCACAATGTAAAAAAAACATTAAGGCTCATAATTGCATCATATTGAGAACGCATTTATAATCTGTCGTATTGGCCATCAGTGGCTGCGACTTTTTTTTAGAGAAGTAAGACTTTGAAATGTCTCTTTGTTTACCAGCACATTTCCTGGCTTTATTAAAGGGTCTGGCTTAAATGGACGCGGAGAGAATGAACGAGCAGGACTTTCCTCCATATTGCCATCCAGGTGTCCGACAACCTCACAGTACTGCATATCACTTAGAGTAAGAGCTATAGTCATCACTCATAATTGAGGCCGACAAAAATATAACCGTATCTAACAAAGAAATCTATCATAAACCGAGTATTTAGATAAATGGTGTGAAAACTGTTGCGTAGCCTAGCATGTGTGTGTGTGCTGAATTTTATTTCTCGAAAATAGAAAATTATGAAACGTGTCTACGAAAAGAAATGGACACAAAACTCCTACAATTTAAAGAAATGGATTATTTATTTATATTTACTTCAATAGTTGCTTACAATTTTAAATCGTTGTAGCCTCAATCAGTTATGATAACTTGTCTATTTAGATGAACGCTTTTATAGAGGGAAGAAACCCTTATGCATAAACAAATATAATTATAAGGATACATTGCTTTTAATTTGTGAATGGTATTATCGTATGGAATTATCGCTCGTGTCCAATTTAAATCGTTCCATTTGTTTCTGCAGCAGTTTCCGTTAGAGAATTGCACCACTAGATGTCGCCGCGTGTTACGGAAATGCATCACTAGAATTTAATTTCTTACTTCGAATGAATTTCTAGAGAATCAATGGCTGAGGCAATATTTATACAAGGCTTCAGATATAATTTAGAATATAGTTTAACAAAGAAATTACTGTCTTACACGTTAAGAGAAATTGGGATAGCCTCATCAGTGGTCATGCGGTAGACGGAAAATACAATAGTTTAACAGTTAAAAGGGGGAAGTTTGAGAAAACCGAAGTTTTTTTTTTATTTAATATATATATATATATGTATATATATTTCTAAATACCCACCGCCGTCATTCTTAATTAGGCTAATAAATCTATGTTAATTGTGAGGTGTGCACTACATTATTCGGCAGAGCTAAACAATGGAAAGAAAGCATGCATGTCTTTGTATTGAATTACCTGGAAACCAGCCTCTCCTCTGCCTCTCCGCGCCTCTCTCTCTATCTATCACACGTTTAATTGACTTAAACAACTCTCTAATCATGTCTTATATAGGCTATGTTATATAGCTAGCTATATATTTAGTAGCCTACCTATTGATTATATCAATGATTGTAAAAAGAACAAGAACAAAAAAGAGAGAAATGAGGTGGAGAATGAGAAATAAGCCACAATGCTCATTTAGACGCTAATAAACATTTAATATTTTCATGTTCCTATAATTTACACTCGAAGAGGCTGGATTACAGATGTATTTTTGATGGTAAAAATTGCCCTGAATATGTTATTCTCCCTTGTTTAGCCTATCTATAATAAGAATGTAATAATATTAACTTTATATTTTTAATTAACAGCCTAGTCAAGATGGTAGATTTACAGGAACACATTGGGGGAAAAAAACGTTTATCAAAAGCAAGAATTTTTATGTGGTGTTTGCTAACGGATCTCAAATGTGTGGAAGACGTGAATACAAAAATCATTTAAAAAAATGTTTTTCGTTGTGAAACGTCTATTTTATGGGCCTCGTAAACAGTCTCAAAGTTATTAAAATACTTTTGATTATATATTAGGGGTAATCATGAAAGCTCTGAAATCCCTTTTAATTCTCAGCGAAGTCGAAATCTGAATATAGCCTATATAGCCTAGCATAGCCTATTCATTTTATACTAACTGAGACTAGACTCCTCAATGGCTAAAAATAAATAAATAATAATAAAAAAAAATTGCTAAGAATTTATTGCATATGTGCAATTATAGTAAAAATAAATTAAGATTAATAGATCGGTTTCATTATCCAATAATGACACACAATTAGTGTGTGTTATTATTCAAGACGTCGTGAGTCATTGTCACCCATTATAGTTTATAAGAGCTGTGTGAAAGTTTGAAACCCTTTTCTCTGTAGGTTTTAAATATGCATAAGTATGGTAATCGCGGTCCTGCTGTGTTGCAAACAGGCGCAGCAGAGCACACATGTGCTACACAACTTCGGACCGTATACGAAGTCGCCAAGATGAGGACAGACAAAGTCCAAGTAAGTCCTATTTCTATCATTGACGTCTGTTCGTATAAAGAGGTATAGGCTGCAAGGCTGTCTTAAGTTTGTTTTAGGCGGAAAACATGCGAGCACGTGTGTTGACCCATTGGGAGTAAATCTTTACGCGTGCCCGTCTGACCACTTCTATTGGGTGCCAGATCAGTTGAGCAAAGGTTTACAAGATGAAGATCAGACGCTTTATGATGAACTATGAAGGAGAGATGCCTAAGATTGCGCAAAAAAAGTTATGGGAAAGAGTCATGTCTCGAAAGTGAACGCAATAATATTAATAGGAAATGGATATTAGGCCTAATGATGACTTTAGCGGTAAGTTTTGAGGTCGACGATGTTTGTGTGAATGGCAAGTTCAAAGCAATATATTTCGTTTGTCAATTAATTTTCTAAGCATTTGCCTCATGATTTCATGTTTTCTTTTTGCAGACCAGTTGAGGTTTATGACAACTAGCCTAGAAAACTAAAGATAGGATGCTATTTTTTGAATTATGTATTAATTTACAAAATGTACACCAAATGTCTTTTATCCCAATTACTATGTTAATACTGTTAGGTGCACAGAAACATAATTTTTACTTTACTAATTTTAGTTCGTATAGACGTCTCCAAATTGTATGCGAATATTTGCTTTGTCTAATAGGCTGTAGTATCTGTTATCCGACTGTTTCTGAATGAGAGGTGTTCTAAATTAATGATATGCTAATGTCACAATGCTCTTTGTGCCTTTTTGTTTGAGCCGTTCAAATGTCTTTGTTCGCTCATAATGCTTTTGAATGTGCATTTTATAATATTTGTATCTATTGGCGGATCCTAAAGAATAAATAAGAAAAAACAAAACATTATGAAGTGTTGTTAAACCTACTTAATGGTTGAAATTGTCCAATAATGGAGACAATGCTTTAGCCTATACAATATAAAATCCGCATCGCGAAGAGCCAAAACACTGCCAAATGCGATGGAAATAAAGACAACACAGCCATCGCGACTGCAAAGGAAATTCAAATATACCTTTTAAATATGCATCAATATTAAAAATTATACACACGCAAGGACCAACTGCGGTGAAGATGTAAGAATGGCGGAGCAGGCGTCTCATTATGCATGATGGCTCCGCTTCTTTGCTGCAATATCGTCCAGTATTCACGCTCAAGAAAGGTGCTTCCTTTCAATAAAAACAGCAACTTACATATTCTTCCGAAAAAAAGAAACAAGCCACCTCGAAGCCGATGAGGGGAAATTACTCCAACCGCTGAAAGAAAGGCTATGTTGGGGGATTTGCATATTTGATGCGCTAATTTCCCTGATGTATTTAAATATGGCTGCACGTAGCCGATAGGCTTGCTACGTCATTGGACGTGACCTCGTTGTAAAATTGAAACGTGAATTCGTTTTAGTCAAACACAAGTGCTTGCAATAATTGAGAACTGTGGAAGAATAAGAATTAGGCAACATTATTTGGAAACGTTTAGAATCTCCAATGAAGAGATGTGTTTAAAATCTGAACGAGAGTCAATAAAACGCTTTGCAATTATGACAATATAAAAATGATAAATAATAAGTTACGGATATTCATTGTGTGAATTTGCGAGGGTTTGGGCGGGGGTCTGGCCCCCTAATTAAGGTGTGAAGCCCCAACATAGAATGTCCAAAGGTCTGGCAATCAGGGTCTAACAAATAAATATGTCTATTTGTAGGTCTATGTTCAAAGTTAGATTAGAAGCAAATCAGTGCCAGTATTTAAATAAGATAACACTGGCGAACACCAATCTCAGTCGTCAGTTGAGGTAACTATAGCAACTGCACTTTTTGTTAGGGTCATCATCTGATGAGACATTGACAAAACATAAACAATAGGCTAATTATTTATTTATTCATTATACATTTGCATACAGCATACATGTGTTGTTTAAAATGTATTTTGTTGTCGTTGCACTTCGTGAAAATAAGATGCTGCCTTAAGTTAAGTATAATCAACTTAAATGTTTAAATTCAACTTACATGATATTAAACTGACTTTAAAAATGAATTGAATATTGTATAACTTATAAAAAAGTTGAAAATTGTTATTTTGATGTTGATATATATATATATATATATATATATATATTACAGTGCCAAAAGAGAATTCACAAAAATAATTTCTCACGTAAATGGTATTGCCTAAACATTGCCTAAACATTCATGGCCTTATCTGTGCCTGCGTATACGCGCACTCTTTATGGTAAGTTTAAAGTGTAAAGATTTCACTTTTTTTCTCTTTTCTTTTTCTTCACAAGTAATTACGTATCGGTGTGCAAGTTTTCTCCGAGCTAATGATGTCCTCTCAGTGTCAGATTGCCATTGCGTTCCGTCAGTCAAAACGTGTTGGGAAGAAGCGCTCGGAGCAAATTCATTACCGCAGTCAATCCGTAACCTGGTCTGGGAACTTGGGGCTAGTCCACGCCAATAGAGGAACAATGCCTCCTCAGTTCAAGTCCAACAAAAGACCTGGCGAACTTGTTTGAATTTCAGAGCACGTCCTTTCTTTCACAGAGAGGACTGCCCCCTCCCGAACACCCTTCATGAAAAAAAAGAAAAGGAAAGAAAGGGGGGGAAACATGCCGACCTTCTCTGCTCAACAGTGCACTTTTCTATTTGGTGCTGCAGACAAATAGGTTATGGGAAACTTCTCAACCCCTCCTTCCTCCCTCTCTCCCCCTCTCACTGGCTCTCGCTTATACGGTAGCTGTCGTGCTCGTGCGCTTGGACTGCGCTCTTGTGAGAATCAGAGCCGCTGAGGCACGCGCAATCAACTGAGTATTAGCGGCAATTTTAAACCGAAAGCTCCTCGTGCACGCCGGCTTCTTTACCTACAGCAGGAGTTGCATCTGGTCACGTCGGCTTCGGCAAAAAAAAAAAAAAAAAAAACCTTTGCTCAAGTGAGTACATCTGGAGACACTTCTCATCCTTCTTTTTTTTATGGCCATTACGAATAATATAGTGCTATTAGTCGCATTACTGACAAAATCAATTTCACACATTGGAAAATGGTGCTTTTAAATTTATTCTCGAGGTAAAATAACAATTGTAGAACAATGGCATATGTTAACATACTCTGAACTGATCTAATACAAAGCACTGGTCTCAAGGCCAAAGTCTCATGCAGAGTGATAGCCTACTATGACATAACTTGTCATTGTGCACAAGGGAATTTAATTGTGCATGTTGGGATAGAAAACATGATATCTCTTCTCCGGGCAGTGATTAATCAATCACACATTTTATCTTCTCACACAGAGTTCTGAGATGTTATGTGAGCTGTTGTTACTTCTTAGTTGTTTCAGGAGAGGCAGGCAACTTTTGCATACATGTTCTTACATAATATGTGTTGAAGCTTGGACTAGTTATATGTGAGCTGTAAATTGCAAAGAGTCAAATGTTTTGTTCCTGTTGATTTTAGCGTTGCTTTGTGTTTGTTATTTGTGTTTGGTCATGTTTTGATTCTTATTCATGGTTTTATTCATTGTGGAAGTATAACAGCTCTATAAGGCCTGAATAATGCCATAATGTTAAACAATGAGTTTTACAAATGAGGTCAGAGTTTTCCAACTTCAAACTATTATTATTTGCCTTTATAAACTTAAATGAACTGTTGCTGAGAGTATGTGTCTCACCCTGGGCCAATGATTCAAAACTACAGTTGTGCATGGTTCACCTGAACCAAGTCAGCCAGAAAGCCATCAGATTTAATTCAAATGATATATTTTGACCTTAAGCAAGGCCAAAACGAGAGATCTTGTATAGGCCTAGAACACCTTCTATGCTGACATCCATATTGTGACAAGTGGCTCAAATAGCTTATTCAGTGAGTGGGAAAATTAAATGAAGACACATTTTATAAGATAAGTGATATAGATAATTTTATTGCATATGTTCTGCAGCTTTGCAAACACACATACACAGAGAGAGAGAGAGAGAGAGAGAGAGAGAGAGAGATGTACTGTGAGTCTCACATTCTGAAACCCACACAGATGCTTTAAAGTCAGCATCACGTTTTGAATGATATGTTTTGTTATCCACTTACTTGCACTCAATTAGCCTACAGTTCTTGTGGAACAGAAAGTCCACGTGAATATGTAATCAACTGAAAAAATAAAGATTCTGATAGCAGTGGTCAGAGAATGAGGGCATTCGCATAGCCTAGCGATGGAAATCACCGTACTCTGTCTAAAGTGCGATCTGCTATATTCTGCTAAACATACCTTTGCGTGCAGTCTGTCAATGCCAGAGGAATGATCGCAAGACTCCTTCGCTGGCGAGCATTTTCCTTCTATTCAGTCGCACTGACTCGCACAATCTAAAATCCTCGTGATCGAGAGTGATTGGCATTGCCTCTGAAATATTTCCATCAAGTAGCCTAGCCTATGCTCGTCGTTGAAAATGCATTATGCGTACAGAAATAGGCTAGTGCGTGCAGGATCGCAGCTTCAACCTGCACGAGGGAAACAAACGCACTCTGGAGATTTCTAATGACATCATCATCCTCCTCCTCCTCCTCCTCATCATCATCATCATCGCCTTGCACTCCCGTGGTCCGAGACCTTTGACCTTCTCTGGCTGGTCCATATTTTGGTACTGGAAGCCCGTCCCCCCCGCTTACCCCCTACGCCCCCCCACTCCTCGAGATGTGGCCCTGTTCCCTCTCTCAGACCGCTGGCAGCAGCAACACAATCCTCCTCTCGTCTCTCTCATAGCAGCTCTCGGGGATCTGTGGCATTACCGATCTCCTCCGTGCACGGACAACCTGCCACCACTCGGCCAAAAATAAGAGAGATATCTCTCCATTCAGTGCCGAAACAAACGCGATGTTATTTCCGTGTGCACTTTTTTCCTCTGGAATCGGATTTTTTTTTCCCTTTGTATAATCTCGCTGCTGGTTCCGTGGGATATCTATCGCTGCTGCCACGATTTAATAGAGCCAAAGGAGCCTTTTGTGAGATTGGGAGGTAATTTGCAATGCAAATGATGGCCTGTGCGAGGATGACTGCTTCTTATTCGACAGGCTCCCTCACTCCAACTCTCATATTGTTTTAACGTTAACTGCTCCGATGTCAAATGGATTATAGCTTCCGTTTTGATTCTTATTACCCTGTGAAGAAACTGTCATTTCTTTTTCTTGCGAGCACACCTACTTTTTAAGAACTACAAATGACAATTGTGAAGTCCCGTGCCTGTTTTGTGAAGTCCCGTGCCTGTTTTTATTGTGTTTTTAGCAACTTCTCCACTTGGATTTATTCTTACACACAAGACACGGAGGTATCCGGGGATTACTGTTGTGGAATTGGAAGCGAGTTGTTATCTTTGGTTATCTAGCTGTATGAGTATTTTGCACTTCATAAAGCTAGATAACCGAAAGTAAAAACTGCCTCCTGGATCATCGAAAACTCTGGACGCCTAATGACACGAAGATGCATTTACAAAAAGAAAATGTGTTAGGATGTATTAGGCTATATGTGTCAATACCTTTGGAAAACTGATAGCTACACACAATGTTAGACAGAATTTGGGTTTTATTATTATTATTTTTTTAGGCTTCATTTAATAGCCTATTATGATGCTTTGAAAAGTAGGCTATGCTTTTTCTAATCATCGCTCGCGCGCGCGCAAAAAAAAAAAAAATGCAAACCAAAAAAGTCAGCTTCGTTTTCCCCTAAGGAAGTATTGTTTTATGCAACGGAATAAATTAATAGACGTGCAGGGATTAAATTAATAATATTCGAGTTTATATGATCTCGCCAATTTACTGAAAATTGACACGTGAAGAGAGAGGAACCCACGTGTTCACTATTTATTTCAGCTCGGTCGCCTTTGGCCAGGAAACGGCGCTGGCATCCCAAACAGAAATAATTAGGACATATAGAGAGAGCTGACAAAAATGAAAAGGGGTGGGCACATGGGGAGCGAGGGGGTCGGTCCTCCTTAATTGATTCCGTTAAACGGAGCGCAGTAGATGTGAACGACTGGACGCTCCCATTCCCACGCTCGAGGGCAAGTGGCAATGCCACGGCCCTATCCAGAATATGACAGACAGCGCCGGCGGGCTGGGGGGGCTGGGGGCGACATGGGTCATGAAAAGATGTCAAGTGCACCGACTCATCTGCATCCCTTTAGAAAGTGGCGACCGTTCCCAGCCTCAGCAGACGCGGGCCCCATAGCAGGAACAGTAGCCTATAACGGCTGTGAATATCTCTCAGGCATCATATAGCTGCCTCTGCTGAGCCGAATAAGTGTGGGAATAAGGCGTGTGTATGTAAAAGAAGTGGCGTATTGAGCTTGAAGTTTTGAAGCATAGCTTTGCTGCAACCCGCGTTAAAACATTACATCACCACTATTGTCCTCAAAGCGCTTGTATTTGAACTTGGCATGTGTGAGATTTCTTCTTCTTTTTTTTTTCTCTCTCTCTCTTTCTCTGGCTTAACGCCCTCTTATTATAGGCCTACTGTATTTTTGCAGCAGACTTTTAATATAGGTCTACTCTATTATGAATTTATTCTGGATCGGTTATAAAAAATTAGGTAGCCTAATTTTTAGAGGCCTAATGGAAGTTAGTTGAAGATTAAATGAGATATTTTTAGAGGCCTAACACTGACTAAATGATTTAACCTTAACACATTCTCATAAAGGATCATTTCAGTAACATTGTTAATGCAGTGGAATTGTAATGGTATTAAAATGGTTATGAGAAATAGTGAAAAGCTTTAAACATTTTAAACTACATAATTATTTTAATATTTAGCCAACAAAAAAATATAAAATAAAGTTTTTATAATTATTATATTTATAGTTTAGTTTTTCAAAATTATGATGTTACAGATAAATTGGAGAAGATATAAATGTACATTAAATACTATTGGAAGAGGAAAAAATATATAGGCCTACCTTTGTTTAAATGCCTGACAAGTACTTTTTATTATAGACTCTTGTCTGTGAATACTTGTTATAACAGAGCCTTAATTGTTACCAAAAAAAGAACATGATATTGACAGGCAATTAACAGAATCTACTGTGAAAATGCATTGTCACCTTGCCTTTTGAGTTCTCAAATTTCCACACAAGACAACAATGGCATGTTAAAAACAAAAGCCTGATATTTTTTTTCTGTCCTTGTAAAGCTAAATTAATGGGGGGGGGGGGGGGGGGGCACTTTTAGTATCTCATAAAACCAGACTTTGTTTTAGCACACCAGTCATACTCATCATAATTCCTCTTATGATAATGTTATGTGTCCTCTCGTTTTACATATCCAGCGCTGGCTTTGTATGCACCAGGACTTGACAGTCAATCTATTCAAAATGTCCGCATTGCAATTTAATGTGTATGCATCGTTCTGAATGTTTGCAAATCGTTTGAGATCCCCTCTTTCATTACAGCTATACCACATGCTTTGAGTGATAGAAATGGGTCATGTATTAGTGATACTATAAAGAAGACAGCGCTACATAAGCCAGCGCTCTAACTTATAGCATAAAAAAAAAACATCATTGATATTGTATTTATTATTTATTATTTTTATAATTTATTTTTTGTGAGGATTTACTTCTGCTAGATATCTGGATTTAAAAAAAAAGAAATATTGTTTTATGGAAATGAGCAAAAATCACAAATGTGTACTTGCTCAGAGCTTAAACTAAATATTCAGTCTGTTTACATGATTTAGGACCTGGATTGAGGTGAACACCAAGGTTCCTTTTGAATATGAATTTTTATGTAGTAGGCCGGCTGCCTGCAGCTCTATGAATGAGCCGAGCTGTGTGTGTGTGTGTGTGTGTGTGTGTGTCTGTGTGTCTGTTAGACAGTGGAGGCATATTGCTGTCTTGTAATTGGCTGAATACTATAACCATGGCGACCATGGCAGCTTATCAGTATTCATTGGGCAAGCAATCTTCATATTTTTGGCTACTCCACAACCTCCGCCTGTTCTCAGTCACAAACTGCACCGCTTCTGCACAGTTGTCTTTAATACTGTGCTCGTTGAACTGTTAGCATTTGGTGAATTGACATGGTTTGTCATTTCTGCTTATTTCCTTGAAGACATTTTGTTGTCCTCTAATTTAAAATATATTTAATCATTGGATGCTTAGCCTGTTTAGTTTATAACTTGTTTTCTCAGTTCCTGCTTAGATTGTTACAATCATAAAATAGCCATGGATCTTCTTCACTTTGAATAAAACGCATTTTGAGGGAAAATAATTGTGTATGCACTTGTAAATAGCATCTGTATTCAACCAAGGCGGGGCAAGAAACTGAATTTGACTTGATTTTTGTAATAGTGTGAAGATATATATTGATAGATAGATAGATTGATTGATTGGTTGATATATAGTCTTCTGTACATTTGAGATCTGCTTAGCTAGATTTTTATTGATTGATTTTCAGGTTTACTTCTCAGTTTGTATGTCCCACAAATAATATTTTAGTTTGATACATAGTGACATTTAGTTACACATGCCTCATATGGATACTTTTTACAGTGTTGTAATGGGACCAAGTGCGGCTTGCTTTCTCACCACTGATTTCTTGAAAAGCGACTCATTCACTAAGCTTCCGTGTTCTTGTGTAAATTTACTTCCTTCAAACTAAAGGAATAATGTGCCTTAAAATGTGCTGAGATGTTAAACAAGCAGATACATGTTGGCACAGAGCATCCTGTAGACCCGCCTCTTCTCGACCAGGTCACATGTACAATGTTGTTCCGCTGGTTGGAGTCGCTGTGGCAACAAGGGGGTGATCTCACATGCGTATGATGGCAATGTGCAAAAGCAGGACAGGTTCCATTTATGTGTGTGTTTGTGTGTATTAGTGAATGGAAGATTCGTCCACTTGAATGAACCTTCGTGTGTTTGTTTGTGGAACTATGATGGTATTAAGAAGCCACTCGAAAGTGTATGTGTGCTTGTCTGCTTGCATTCTGATTTTCCGTGGTATTTGTGTGTAATTGTGTATATCACTCTTTCAAGGTTGCAGAATCTGCAGGTCTGGTATCTCACGCTGAAATCTTGATTTATCAGAGTTAATGCACAGCTCGTTGACGTCTCAAAGCAGACGGATCTAGTGCCTACATTTTAGTTAAAATAGAACAACCCCGCAGCATGATTCATGGAGCAAATTTACTTCAGTGTTAAGATTTAGAAGCAGTAAAGCGATTTGAAAAAAGTCTAAATGTTTTCTTTTGATGTGTTATATATAACCCTTAGCAATGAGTAATTGCAAATGTAAATATTTCACTATTGAACACCACATTTATTAGTTTGACCTATCTTGACCTTAACTTCCAAACCAGTTCAGTATAAGGTTTTTTGAAATGGCTGAATTAGTGATTTGATCTGTTGTGAAACACTACTGTTTTTGTCCAAAATCCATCATTATAGGTATTATAATTCATTTAGTATAGTTCCTGGTAATGTGTGTAATTGTAAATATTCCATTGCATGATAATGGCAGATATAAAATGGTACAAGACTGAGTAATATTTTTCCACTAAGCCAGAAGTAATCTGTGCAATAACAGCGCTGTGACACCGCATGCGTTTGCGGTTTGACTGAGCATGTCTGTTCTCTGCTGAATTTAGATTATGCAAATTCTTACAGCTATAAATAAGTCAATAACTGCGTCTCAAATACCCCTCAAAACTATCAGATGAAAGTGCCTAAATGATGCATGTCATGTCAGTAAGATGTTTGACAATATTATTTACAAAAAAGTAATGTAATTTAAAGGTTACATTGCTCATAATTGATCATTTTTACTATGCAGTAAATTTGTACATTTTAATTTTTAAATAATATATTTTAGAAATCTTTCAGGAGTGAATAATGCGGTTAAAATACAGCTATATAGCGGGTTTGTGTGCAGAAACACCATTAGCACTTTGACCGTAATAATCTGTTTGATTAAATCAGAATAATTAGGTTTTACCAACTCATTTTTCAGAAAATCTGATCAGAGGGGTGTGTGTGTGTTTGTGTCTGTCTGTGGCTTAAAACATGGGTTACAATCCAAAAACAGCATTTGTCATACATGTGAGTAATGTTGCACAGTGAAGTGCTGCATGTTCGCATACTTACATTTGAATCGCTTGATTCTATGCAAATTTAATGCATGCGGACTCATGCATATATACGGAAGCTCCAGACTCTCTGCTTAATATCCTTATTAGTGACGTGGGAATTAAAAATTTATCATGCAGGTGGGGTAGGTGAAGGGTGCCCCACAATCTTCCCAGAATCGCATTGCAGACTCTGGGTAGGGAGGAGGTGGGCTGGGCTCTGTCAGCGCAGTAGCATTTCCTTCAAGGTGCCACCATCTTAAAGAATTTAGCAGTGGTGAGCATGCGAAAAGGATAGACCTAAAATGTCCGCTGGCACGCGCTTTATTACAAGCAAACCTCACATGTTCCAATAAGGTGTCGCCGCGTTCGCATAATCACGCTCACCAATTAGGAAATTAGCTAGTGTCGCTGGCAACATGCGTCTCAAGAAATCCATTTGCATGCATAAACCCGCCCCATTATTGTCAGCTACATATGCGAATTGCTTGTGGCAAGCCTTGTACTTATCCGGCACAACACATGCGCCATATTCCGACACAGCATGGAATCCTTCGCATTTCACCCACTTTGTATTCATCTTTAGCCGCGTGCAAGTAGAAAATTCCAGATGAATATTTAGTTGCTACTCTATGTGGAATTGTGGCCCTTAGCTAAGGTTAAAAAGAGAGCCAATTCCTGAGCATTTAACACATTTTGACATGTTTCAATATGATTGTGTTGAATGTGATTACATTTAATGACCATCTCGATTATTGTAAAAAGGTCATAATATAAAAGTGTGCCCCTTTGATGGAGATTATAGTTTTTAATCATCAAATTAACATTAAAATGCCCTTTTGGCAAATTTAACAATCATTTTAATAGAGATGCTGTCGTAACATTTGCGCAGCAGTGTTGTGCCTGGTTGCTTGCTGTCTTTAGAAGAAGTCACTCAGAGGAATAGCTATTCCTCACTCGGGCTCCACTCCATTCCACGGTCTTAATTATTTCAAAGGTGCCTGTCTGGAATGGAACTCTCTATATGACACTTCCATTTGCATTGCCTTTCATCTCCGCGCGTCCTCTTGGCACTGCCGAGGCAGGAGTGCTAGAAATGACTCTTAATGCTTACCTCTTTTGTATATCACCCCCATATAGACGCACAAAAACATATAGAACGCTGGCATAGGAGCCTTGCATAATGCCGCATGCGTGTTCCACCTGCGAATATATTCAGTCTGAAATTAATATAGGTTTACTTAGAGAACATAGCTCTTCCCATTTATGGTGATCAACCATCCAACGGGGTAAAATAAATACTAATAACAGAAGGCCAAGCTAAGAAGTATGTTGAAATGTGCTGCATCCATCAGCAGGACTGACATCGGTTGTCATAGAGTGATGGGCTTCTTTAGAGTCCTTTGAATTTAGTATGGAGGAAAGTATCAAAAAGACATGATATTATAGTGCCGAGTGGCAGTGAGGCATTCTCATGGAGAACGGACAGTTACATGAATCACACCGCCATGGTCCTGTGTTCTCCTGGTTCGGATAGAGTTACTGCATGACTTCTACAGATGGGGTGGTATAATGAGGCGGCATCGGTGAAGATCCGTTTCATGTGCATTTGTTGCTGTCAGTTAGGTATTTGTGCATGTGTATATATTATACTCCCGCACACACGTTTGTTGCAAGTATTGCGCGCACCTTTATCTGCTAGGATTGTTCAGAGACGAAAGGTCCGCGCAAATGTCCTCTTGAGCCTGTCATGTAGACTACCGTCACCGGGTATATCTGAGAAGTGTTAATTAGCGTGAAAGTGGGCAACAGAGGTGTCAGCAAAACTCCCTCCCTCTCGCACCCACCCACACACACACTTATACCTGATGTGTGCAACCTACCTCCACCTCAACCCCCCCGCTACCAGACCGCCGTTATGAGAGCCGGCCGAATGTAATTAAATTCCTGCATGTTTTAGGATTCAGCCTGTCAGTGGTTAATGGGAGGAAACGAGAGTATCTCCTGTACTAAACGTGTTGAGAAATGAGATAAGAAAGCGTAAAGGTTGGTGGTGTAGACGGAAAAAGGACAACAATGTAGACAATAGGCAACAATCATTCACATAGTCGCAACCGTTTTGTGCCACATGGCCGAACAAAGCATTATCCACAGCTGGACCGATGTTTTTTTGTTTCAATTGAAATGTCGTTTAAGACTCCAAGGCCCTCTTTCCACCTGGTATTAGGATGTGTTTCAAATTGATATCCTGTAACTACTTCCGTTCAGGTTTCCTGGAGACACTCCCCTCTTATTTTGTCACATTCTTCATCACTTTTGCGGGATTGACGAATATTGAATGACTATAAAGGATAAAGAAAGCAGCAACGATTTTGACCTTAACCTGTGTGGTACAATGCAGTAAAGTTTAAATCACTTGTTTTCCCACAATGCTCACATATTAGGTATTTTTGGCTGTTCGAACCCATTCGACTACATGAACATCTACACTTTGAAAGCAATCCAGTTTAATGTGGTTTCATCTCTGGAAGTGGTCGAAGGTGGTCAAGCTTAAAACATTTTAGGCCCTGTTTACAGCTTAGCGTCGTCCACTTGTGATTAGATTGACTAAAACATATCTCAATGGCGGGTGTAAACAGTGTCTAAAACATCTAGACTGTCTGTACAACCACAAACAATATCCAGTTTTTCCCCATAGACGTAATTTTAACCAAACTCTAGTGTAAGAATG